>JAJOZX010003828.1:95000-110000 GCA_023014485.1 Bathynomus jamesi
ATGGGCCGCATTCGTCTGGCCTGAGTGCTGTGCCAGTTTCTGGTCCTCCTCACTGATTATGATAACATTTACGGCGATATCCCGCGAGTTCATACTCAATAGTTGTACAGACAAGGTGGGGGGAGGGGGGTGATTGGAGGCTTACGTTTACAAGATGCTCTTAAAAGTTTCTAAAACGTTCTAGATACGTTTTTTGTAAGTAACCATTATACGAGGAATATGCTCGTACAAAGGACACCAAACAGCAACAAACCGGCTGGTCCCAACGAAGCTGTCTGTTTAAAAAAAGGTTAAGAGGTGTAAGAAAATTTAAAGAAAATGAAAGTTTAAAGCAAAGCAAAGAAGAGAGTTTGAAAGGAAAGAAAGAAATTTAAAGATAAGGTGAAAATTTTAAAGTAAAAAGGAGGGAATCCGAATGAAAATTCTACAATACTTTTATGCACTAACAAATGCCTCTAACTTGGGGTTTAAGGCAAGATAAGCATCTAGTCTCTTTTAAAAGGACTCGACCGAATTATTTTGAACTACGGTGGCTGGCGATCCATTCACAAATTAACTATACGATTGAAAAAAATTTTAGCTTCATTAGAATTAAAATGTTTACCCACTAATTTGAGACCAATACCAAGAGTTCTATCTGCATTTCTGAAGGCGAAATATTTTTTGGCGTCGACATTATCAAAATCTTTAATCATTTTAAATATCTTAATTAAATCTCCTCGAATTCGCCTTTTCACGAGTGAGAATAAATTTAATGTTTCTAAACGGGCAGAGTATGATTTGTTTCTAAGTCAAGGAATCATCTTCGTAGCTCGTCGTCGGTTTTATCAACATTATATATTCGATCTGCAGTTAGTTCATGTTCAGAGACCAATTTCTTAAAAGATTCACTATAACTTTCAGCAGCTTCATGATTTGCGGATGCTTTTTTCTCCAGACAACTCCAATCTTCTGATGCCATGACGAAGCTTAAAACACTGCAGCCATCCTTCAGAAAATGCACAAGGCTCAGTCAACTCCATTTGTTTATAGAAGTCCTTTACTTTTTCAATCAGCATTGGCCCTGAAATCGGATTTCCTTCAAATCTTTTCAATGCGAACCATTCATACAGCACTTTATCAAGCTGTTTCAATTTTGGTCTATGGAGTGTATGGCGTTTTTCAAGTCCCTTCTTGGTCTCCGAATGCGCAACAAATGTTCAAAGTTTGTCCTTTTGGGCCTTAATGTCGTAAATTGTTGATGAGCCGACATTGTATTCATCCATCGACACTTTATAATTTACACCTTTTTCTAAACGCCTTACAATGTCCACTTTCTGATTTAGAGTCAACACAACTCTCTTTTATGTTTAGAACTTGTTGATGGTTTTCTTGACGCCATTATTCTTGGATGGGTTAAATTTCAGGAGATAAATTAAGATAACTTTTCAATGGTGAGAAGCCAACTTAAATGACCAAATCAATATGGCGAATTGTTTATATACACAGGCGCCACCAAGTGGCAGCTCCCATAAACGTCTGGATCTTATGCGCCATCTAGTGAGATGCTTTGGAAGCTTCCCAGCATGTTCTAGATTTTTCCGGATGGCGTCGGAAAGGTTCCCGGTTTTAGATTGGTGAATTGTATTGGCGTAATATGAAATTTGCCGGGTTCTAAAGTTTTCCAGATAGTTGATTGCTGGATAGCGCAGGTTTTACTGTACCAAGTATGAAAGTGGATGTACAATCATCATATATGCTGATTTCCTTGATCACTCTAGTCTCTAGTGCATTATTTAAAGCGCTAAACCTACTAAAGCTCAATGATGTAATCAAACTGGCACATTTTATTTTTATTCACAAGCGTAAGAACAAAATCATTAATTTACAATGGGTAAATAGATTTTTGTAACTCATCAAGAAATCACTCGTATCAGACCAGAAATAGATCAAAGCTTGTTATACCTCAATTTAGATTGTCTTCATCTCAAAAACTACTCATTTCAATTGGATTGAAACTATGGAATGACTTAAATGCCGATATAAAAAATATTGTGAATATAAATTCATTTAAAACCAAGTTGATTAAATAAAATAAATCTTTCTCATTCTGTAACACTCGTTAGTGTCTTGTCGCGCAAAGAATACATTTCTTTAACATTGTTTCGACCGATACGCAACGTTTTACATTTATCTACATTAAAGTTTATTTGCCAAATTTCTGCCCACTCGAGTAACTTGAATCTTCTTGAATCTGCAAACGTTCTGCCACTGATTTTGTTTGTCCCTCTACAGTAGTTTGTTATCATCCGCAAATTTTGAAATTATACTCCTATGTCGATGTCAGTGATATAAATAGTAATTCCTATGTCAATGTCAATGGTATAAATAATAATAATTCCTATGTCGATGTCAGTGATATAAATACTAAAAATGGTCCCATAACTGATCCCTGAGGCACGTCGCTAATTACACTTTGCCATTTGTTTACGTCCACTGAGACAAGTTCCAATCCATTTGAGAACATTACCATCAATTCCGTGAAATGAAGTTTAGCTAATAAATAATCTCCTGTCGGGAACCTTATGAAACGCCTTTTGAAAATCGAAATATATAACGTCTACTGTTTTACTCTCGTCATATATGTTTACAATATCATTAAAGAAGTCGGGCAAATAAGTAAAACAAGAACGATTTCGTCGAAATCAGTGTTGAGAACCTTTGATTAAATTATTCATTTGTAAGTGATTAATGTTTGAAGGGTATCTGTGGCAGTGATATAGGACTCGAGCCCGATCTCAAGACCTTTTTTCTGGTCTCGGTCTCGGCCATGGTGGTCTCGACTACATCACTGCTGAGTAGGTTGATGTTCCTCTAGTGTAACGAACACTTATCGTGTTTTAAGTAGGCAGTTAGCTGCTGAAAAATGTCACAAACAAACTATGAATTTGTGAATAAATTATTAGTAAATTTTGCAATTGTCACTTGATAACCTTTTTTAAATCTTTGGATCACCTGAAGATCAGGGCCCCCAATTTTCCCACCTGAAGATCAAGGGCCCCACTTTTTCCCACCTGAAGATCAGGGCCCTCAAATTAAAGGAAGATAAAAATAATAAGATCAGAAAAATTTTATTGTGATAAAAACAATTTATGAGAAACATAAAGGTGGATCGGGCTGGGGGGGGTAATCTTCAGGTGATCTATATACAGGGTGTCCCAGAAGTCTTGGAGGAGTTTTATTTGGCTATAACTTTTTTCGTTTTTGATTAATTTATTTATTTTTATTTTTCAATTAAAGTACCCTTGCTGCGATTAATGAAAATGGAAACCTGGACAGTGCAACAAAGAGTGGCTATTGTGGAACTTTATTTGACAAACAACTCTTCCATCGTTGGCGCTCAAAGAGCTTTTCGATTAAAATTCAACACACGTTCTGCTCCTTCTGATCGAGCTATTCGACGGTACGTCGCTAAATTTCGTATGGGAAAGGGTCACGGAGACGAACTACGGACTGGGCGTCCTCGGACAAATCGAAGTCCAACTCGGGTTGAGATGATTCGTGAAAGCGATGAGGAAAATCCACATCAGTCCAACGACGCAGCCAGGAATTAAACATTTGAAGAAGTTCCTTACATCGAATTTTAAGAGAGGATATCAATCTTTACCTGTACAAAATTCAAATTGCTCAAGAAATTAAACCACAAGATCATCAGAGTCGGATAACGTACGCTAATGCGATTTTAGATTTACGCAATGAAAATGAAGATTTTTACCAGATATTAAATTTGTAATTAAAATCGCAATAAATATATTTTCAAGTGTTACAAACCTTTTTTTATTTGATCCCCAAACAAAAACGTTATAGCCAAATAAAACCCCTCCAAGACTTCTGGGACACCTTTATATATATATATATATATACACCCGGTTAGGTTAATTGAATGCCAGGTTAGGTTAACTGAATACCCGGTTAGGTTAACTGAATGCCCAGTTAGGTCAACTGTACGCCTTTGATGATTTTCATTAGTTTTAACGAAAATATTACAAATTAACCTAACCAATCGTCAAGGGCATACAGTTGACCTAACCGGGCATTCAATTAACCACAATGGTGATAGAGGGAACTAACATAACCAGTACGACTCCTATCGGTGTAACTTTAACCTAAAACTTTAACATAAAAATAAAATAAATTTTGCCACCTGAAGAACAAGGCCCCCCCAATTTTTCCCACCTGAAGATCAGGGCCCCCATCCTCATCTGGAGGCTCTGATCTTCAGGTGATCCGAATCTTTATTCCTGATTGTGAAATAAATAGCTTAGGAATTAGGCATTACACAATACTGAATACGTGCAAAAATTGCATATCGGTCTCGGATGGTTATGTTTCTCGTTTCATTCTCGTTTTTATATTCAGCTTTTCAGCGAGAATTTTTGAACTTGAGAAAATCGTTCCTAACTTAAAACTGACACTTCAGTTCTAATCTCATTTTAGCAGTAAATGTTAAAATACTAAATTGTTAAACCCGGTTTAAGTTAATGTTATATTATTAAATTAACCGGATACTGCAAAACATAATAGGACCAACAAAAAGTCTAAAACCTAGCCTAACCTAACCTCAGGTTTATATGATACACTAAACAACTCTATAAACTTATGTTATGTTACATTTCCCTTCCCTTCATATCTTGCTGATTGCCTTTTACATTCACCACATACACCATCAAGTAAGTTTCTCAGAAAACCTTTAAATGCTTCATCTCATCCAAAAACTCATGAGCCGTTCTTTTATCCTAGCTAACTGACTTTTCATTCAAACAATAGGAAATGAAGCAGGTTAACTGCTTCATGTTACGATTATTTCATGTGTTCTTTTGATGTGGAATATCTTTTCATTGATATTCCAGTGGTTGAGACCCGAAATACAATTTGTGACAGACTCTTCTCTGAATTCATTAATGTCTTGAATATGGATAGAGATATTTTTAGCAAGTTTTTTAAATTATCAGTAGATGACACAATCTTTATGTTTAATGATATCCTGTACAAACAAGATGGCATGACTATAGGGGTTCCCTTTAGGCCCTTCCTTCGCAAACAGCTTTCTCTATGATCACGAACAAAATTCGTTGTTGTTGTTGTTGTTGTTGTTTAGCCGCTCAGCCCACCCTGATCGAGCAAGCCGGCGGCACGCAGGTAACCGATCACCCTCTCCGGAGTGGACCAGAGGTTCAGCGCACTAGTGATGTTGTGTTGTGTTGTGTTCGTTGTTGTGCTAGAGCGGTACAGTCTGTCATAATGTGTTCAATTGTTTGTGGTGTGTCCTGGCACAGGTGGCAGGTGTCGTCTGTCGAGTTGTCTAGTCTGTGTTTATATGTCTGTAAGTTGGGGTGATGTCCACATCGGAATCGTGCTAAGTTAACTCGATCCGATCTGCTCAGGCTAATCTCTGACCTGTTAATGGGTGGCGGCTTCACACCTAGGACCGCATTCGGACCGAGTCGTGTCAATGCTTTGTGAGTTAGGTGTGTGTGTGTGTATGTGTTTTCTGTACTGTGTGATGTCTGTGGGGCGTGGTATGGAATGGAGTATTTGGTTATAATGTGTCTCTGGTGTTACCTTAATAGTGCGAGGTGTCGGTGCATGATTCTACATGTAGTGGCAAGGGTGTTGTGGATTAGTTGTCGCAGCTGCCATGAATTGTGTTCCCCTCATGTCTAAATGTTCCCTAACTTTCAGTATTTTTGTTTCTGTGTGCAGGTGTTCTACTGGTGTTGAGTGCATCCTGTAATGATACGAAATGCGTTGTTTTGTATTGTCTGTAAGGTGTTTATGTGTGTGTTTGAGATAATGGGTGCCCAGCATGGGCTAGCATAGTCCATAACTGAGCGAATATATTGTTTGTATATGAGTGATGTTGTTTCCTGCTGGTGTCCAAAGTTTGTGCCTGTTAGTACCCTAAGCGTGTTAAGTCTTGACGTACATTTGTTTTTAATGTCCTGAATGTGGTTTGCAAAAGATAATGATGTGTTGTATGTGACCCCAAGTATTTTGGTCCTGTGAGTGTGTGGAATGTTGGTGTTGTTTAGTGTAAGCTGTGGAGTTACCTGGTGTTTTTTATGTTGTTTGTAAGCAAGGTGATGGTTGATTTTGTGGGCGCTACTTTGAGTCCATTGTGTGTGAGCCAGTCTTGTATACTGTTTATGTATGTTTGTAGGTTATTTGTAGCGGTGTCGATGTTGTTGTGGGTGGATGGTAGAGTGATGTCATATGCATATGATGATAAGGTAAGCTTGTTATCTATGGGTGTTGGAATGTCATGCATGTATAAGTTGAACAGTGTTGGTGAGAGAACAGAGCCTTGAGGGACCCCGTTCGGAAAAAGCTTGTTTTTGGATGACTTGCCATTAAATGTGACATGTGAGTATCTTCTTGAAAAATAGTTGTTCAGCCACCTTTTGGTGTTATTGTGCATATTTGTGTTGAGTATTTTGTTTATGAGAGGGAAGTGTGGGATAGCATCAAATGCTTTACTAATGTCTATTGTTGCTAATAGTGTACGTTGAGCTGGTCGTCTGGAGTTGATGCCATCCATGATGTGCTGCGTGAGGTTAGTGAGTAACGTCGTGGTTGAGTGGTGAGGTCTGAATCCATGTTGAGTAGGCGATAGTGGTATGTGTGGGTTGGTGATTTGTAAGATTAGTCTTTCTGTTACTTTGGAAGGTGTGCATAGTAAAGTAATGGGTCTATAGGAAGCTGGTTCTGTTGGATTTTTGTTTGGTTTGAGTAGTGTAATAATTTTACCTTGTTTCCATATGTCAGGAATAATACAGTGTTGGTATGAATATGTGCTGATATTTGTGAGAGCTAGTATTCCCTGTGGGCCCAAGTGTTTAAGGTGGATGTTAGCTATGTTGTCTGGTCCAGTAGCCTTCGAAAGCAAAATTGGTTGGTAAATTGCCCTGCTCAGTTCCGCCCTGTAGTTTTCAAATGATATGTCGATGACTGTTGTTTACTTTTTAGGGGACAAAACGAGCATTCCCCGCTCTTCCTTCATTACATAAATTCTCGTCATCCCAATATTAAATTTACTACAGTATAGCGAATGAAAATAATAATTAATTAAAATTTTTGGATATCGCAGTTTCACGTAACGACAATTGTTTCCAAACCTTTGTATTCAGGAAGAAAACGACTACTTTGTTGGGCACCAATTTCTTTAGTTTTACACTTTTAAAGTTCAAATTGGCGAGTTTGACACACAACATTAATAGAGCTCTTAGGATCTGCTCTTCTTGGCCCTTTTTCCTTAATGAAATGTAATATCCGAGGTCATTCTATAAAGTAAATTCTTTCCCTCAACATATTTTTGACCGATATCTTTATGCTTTCTTGCGGAATACTTTTCAACCCAAAACTTTAATTCCGGACGTACCAAAGATGAGTGTTTGTCAAACTGCCATATTTAGGACCACACACTCGTAAACTAAACAAATCCCTTAAGGAAATTTTGTTAGAAACTTATCCTCAATGTCATTTTATATCAAGTCCATTTTCGTCATAAACTACGTGGGTCAAACCACTTTACAATTAAAACAGGATCAGTAAGCATGAAGATATTTCGCCCAGAACTTGTCAACCTCAAGCAGAACGAGAGTATTCAGCTATTAATAATCATCGCTTTGATACTTCTCATCCCACAGTCTTAAACAATTTTTCAATATTAGAAACTAATTTAGAAGACTTTAACTTGAAAATATTTCAAGCTTTATACCTTAAAACTCATAGGTCATATCTTAATGAACCGACTTCACTCGTTAAACTTTACATGAAATAACCACCCAATAAAATGACCAACCAACTATTTACTTTCCTAGATGTTGCCCCAATTTCTCTTTAACGTGGCTCCAGTCTATTTCCGGCATCTCTAATTGAAAGTGCGTTCTGCATTTTTTGCCCCATAATGTTTATAGCAGTTTTTTTATATATACATATTATTCTGTATTTATTTTTCTTTATTTTTTTTTGGGGTCTTTTAAATTTTAATTATAATCTTAATAATTATAATTTTTAATTTTTAATTTATTAAATTTAGCTTACTTCCACTGAAATTGTTCGTAGGATGGAACGAAAACGTTTGGATTAAATAAAGATGCTAAGAATTTTGACGACCGTCTTCATATTCCTCATTACACAGAAAGTTAAAATAATCAGAGGTAACAAATCACGAGTCTGCCTAAACTGTATAAGTAACTATTTACAAAACTTCTTCCTGACCTGAGGATATAATATATACTTTTGGATTTCTTTGACTTCATCTAAAGCTAAAGTGGTTATTATGAACAGAGCGCGTGAGACATAACTTTTCTCGTCTCTAAGACTGTTCTGGTAAATGTCATGTTGACCATCTGAAGAAAGTTATATTCTTTCGACCAACTTCTCATTCGTGTAAACCGTGAATGTAAAAATAATTTAGTTACCCTTCTGCTATGAAAAAGTATTAAGTACATATGTAACCAAATAACAATTTAAAGTACTAATGTAATTCAGTAAAATAATTTTATATAATAGTTCAGAGTTTCCTTTTAAAAAGATTTCAAACTTCTAATTGAAAATTGGACTCTTATTGAAAATTAATCTATTAAAACAACTCTCCAATTCTAAGCTGAAAAGGGTAAAAACTAGTAAGCTTCTAAGGTCCACGTAGACACGGCACAATAGATAAAATTTGTCCATAGAGGCACCAGAAAAAACACTTTAAATTGATCGAATTAACCAACTTTCATTTTCAATGAACATCACGCAGTGTTTCACTACTCTTTAAAAGGGTACTGGGTCCATTCGAACACGTGAAAAGTGGCCATAAAGACTAAATGACAATCAACGAAGACACCAGACCAGGACAAGGCATTCAGGGTCAAACTGATTTTTAGTTTCCATAACTTTTCAAAATGGTTAAAACAAGTGACAACAGTAAACCAAATATGGCACTCTAATTAATTTTAGCACTCAACAAAGAGGCAACTTAGACTGGTTAATTGGGTCAACTTTGCGTGTTATATATATATATATATAATATATATATATATATATATATATATATATATATATATATTATATATATATATATATATATAAGATTGACGAAAGTAAATAGAAGCCTTACCTTGTTTTCAAAATTTTCTGATTTGATAATAATAATGATAATTTTATTGTTCTTTGCTACATTTATAAGGCATACAAAAGGTATACAGAATGACATATAATAACATATATATATATATATATATATATATATATATATATATATATATAATATATATATAATATATATATATATATATATATATATATATATATATATGATAGTGAGACAGTTAAAGCATTCCTAAACATATGTATAGACAATATAAAACAATATTAACAGCAAAAAGAACAATAATAGTATCAACAACACAATTTATTATTGTTTTTATACGAGTTGATGTACACATCAGTTCCTACAGGAAGCGTATATATATACACCTCGTTAACCTCGTTGATGTTCCGTGTGTTGGTCTCTCTTCACACGAAGGTCAAGCTGGTGGCCCCGCCTCTAGGTCTGGCTTGGTGGAAGAGCGAGTTGCTTTCTTGCGCTCTCCACCGCACATAGCCAGGTACACCAGGCTCATCTGGTACTGTCCTGAGCCAGGCATCTAGTCTTCTCTTGAAGACTTCAACTTTGACCCCTGTAACGTTTCTGAGGTCTTTTGGAAGCTGGTTAAAAAGTCTTGGTTCCCTGACAACCAAGCTATTTTCCTTCAATGTTGAAGAGGGACCTTGTCGGGCCTTTAATTTAGGAACACTACACATTCTGCCTTTCCTATTTTCCAGCGTTGTTTGAATGATAATTGGGTTTAGTTTTAGGTTTGGTACCAGTTTTTCGATCATTTTCCATATGTAGATTATATATACACCTCTCTCTTTCCAGGGAGTACAGATTTAGTTTGTGTAGTCTTTCCCAGTAGTTGAGTTCTTTGCAGCCATCAATCTTGGCTGTGAAATGTCTCTGCGTTTCTTCTAGTTTATTAATTTCTTCCGTTTTATATGGGGACGTCAAAACAGAGCAGTATTCAAGTTTTGGTATGATCAGTGTTCTCAGCAGGGGAATCATTACTGTCTTGTCCCTCCTTTTTGTACGTTATTAGTACCTGTCCCGTGAATCTTTTTGCCTTGTTTATTGCTATCTGATTTTGTGTCTCGAATTTGGCATCGTCGGTTATTATTACCCCCAAGTCGACCGCTTTCGTGCTTCTCTGAATTTCCTGTCTATCTGGAGCATAATATGCAGTCTGTTTAAGTTCCTCATTTCTACCATATCTCAAGAGCTGAAATTTCTCGGTGTTAAATGTCATATTGTTGTCTTCTGACCATTTGTATATTTTGTTCGTGTCCCTTTGCAAGGCCTCCACTTCATTTGCATCGCTGATGTTACTATACTGTTGCTGTTTACTCCACTGTCTATGTCTGTTAGCATGATAATGAACAGGAGTGGGGCCAGTACTGTACCTTGTGGTACTGAGCTGCGTAATTCTGATTCTGATGATAATACACCTTGAATTTTGACGACCTGTAGACGTTCTCTGAGAAGTTGTAGATCCATTTTCCCACTTTGCCTGTTATCCCCATATTTTTCATTTTATGTGCTATTATACCATGATCGCATTTGTCAAAAGCTTTAGCAAAATCCGTGTATATGACATCATAGTTTTCATTGCCTTCAAGTGTATCTAGGATATTGTTATAATGCTCTATAAGTTGTGACAGGCATGATCTTCCTAATCGGAATCCGTGCTGATTTTCGTTGAATCTTTCCAGTGTCTCCAAGAAGCCATAGATTTTCTCTCTGACTATTCTTTCAAATATTTTGGTGAAGTGGGACGTCAAAGACACTGGTCTATAGTTCTTTGCTTGAGATCTATCCCCTCCTTTGTATATGTAGGGACAATGTTTGCTTTTTTCAAGATGCTCGATATTTCCCCAGTGTCCAGGGATCTTCTCCATATCCCATATAAGGGTGTAGCTATTTCATTTTTTATAGTTTTTAATTAATAGTGCGTTTCATTTCTCCAGACCTGCAGCTGAATGTGATTTCATTTGGCCTATAGGTCTTGCTACATCTTCTGGGGTAAAATCAAAGTCTGTTATACATTCTCTTTGCAATTTCTCTTCGAAGAATGCATTTATGTCAGGTATCGCTTTATCACATTTTGGGGTACTGAAGCCCGATTCATACTGGGCTCTCAATGCTTCAGATATTTCTTTTAGATCGTCTGTTAGTTCATTATTTCCTTTCCTTAAGGGCCCGATAGTAGCGTGCGTTTTTGTTTACCTTTTCAATAGCTGTAGAAGTATTTTAGGTTTTCTTTTATTGCTTCTACCGCCTTTTCCTCTTCCTTCTCTGTACGGCCCTTTGTCAGAGTTTATATTTCCATATCGATACTCTCCAGTTTTTCTTGTATTACTTTCCTGGCATTGTTGTCTCCGCAATTAGCTAACTTCGTCACTACTCTCTTTTGCGGAATATTCTTCTCTTTTGCCTCTCTAGCCAGTTCCTCTTTCCTTTTGTCTGTGCTTTCGGAGCATATTTTTCTAAAATTTTCAGTCTTTTCTTCCAAGGTTGCTAGCATTTCCTCCGTTGTTTTATTCTCTAAGACTGTTCTCCACTCTATTTGGGCCACGTGTGATCTGATTGCTTCCCAATTTATGGTCTTGGAGTTTACGTTAAAAGTCCCAAATTTGCTTCTTCCTTCCGCATTTGTATTGTCTTTTAATGTTACCGTCATATTTGCTGATAATTCGATTATGTTGTGGTCTGAGATAATAGTTGGGGTTATTTTTATATGGGCAATGAAGTTCATGTTATTCGTGAACACCAGATCTAAGCAGTTATTTTCTCTGGTATTTTATGTTATATATTGTTTCTATATATATATATATATATATATATATATATATATATATGTGTGTGTGTGTGTGTGTGTGTGTGTGTATATGCTTGTCCATACATGCATACAGACACACACACACACGCAGGTACATGCGTGTATATCCATAAATACACACCCGCATACATATATACACACATGCCCATTATACATTCGGACAAATGGGATGGTTATGCCTTCATATATTTACATAGCATTACCACAGAAGCATTATAGTATTATAGTAGTAAATAAATAATGAAAACTTTATTAAATCAATAAATATAAAGGGGAGAGGACCACTATTTTAAATATATTGATTCAATTAATTTGTTATTATTTATTGACGTTTTATAATCAAATAAAAAATGTATAAATAAATTTTTCAGTACCAGCGATGAATAATAAAACGCTCGCATATAAAACATCTCTTGTTTAGTTCTTTTCCGCCCTAATCCGTTAATGACAGAAGATTTTAAAAATTCTGCTCTTATTGATTTCCCTGTATGGAATGAAGAGAAACTTCAACTTTTTATTATTATTATTTCTATTACTTCTTTCATTTAACTATTTCTGTTAGAACGCATTATGAAAAACTTTTGTGTATATACGAATTCGTAACTTTCAAGTGTTTTTACGCGCATGCGCAGATGCACCGTCAACAGAGCAGCTTCTAATCGTTGTAACAAGAAATTAAAAAATATTTATAACAATAATTTACAATTATAACACTATAATACTCACATGACCAACAGGACACGATCTTAAGCGAACTACATCTGACCTGGCCTTACGTCTCCTAACTTGATCTTAATCTAGCCTAGCTTGTTCAAACCTGATCTAACTTAACCTAACCTATCCTAACCCGACTAAACTTAATCTAACCTAACTCGTCTTAACTCGATCAGTCTTAACCAAACTTTTCTTAATCGAGCCTAATTTAATCTCACCGAACCTAATCTACCATAACCTTAGGCATAGGCTATACGTTCATAAATTATCTTCGGGAAATTCTGGATGCACGTTCGTTAATACAAGATTTCCGTTATAGATGATCAATTGGTGACGTTAAACTGAATTCAGGAGTAACTCTTCGAGCAAACGAATGAATTTTTTATAGAAGATGATGGGTAAATAGTCATTTTATCGACTGAACGCCCCAAATATGTTCACTAACAACATTTTACTTCTATAACAATTCCCCAAATTTGTTCTCATAAAATAAATTACAACATTTATGTAAAAACAAAAACTTCAAATGGTTGATCAAACCATCTTATATATTTCCATTAACGATTTGAATTTGTTACCAAAAGGAGTGAATATACTATAATCATTCCATTATTATTATTAACAGCACCATTGAGAGTCAAACCCCCGACCTCAGAGCCTTCACTTGGCTTATAGGGAAACGGTGTAACTTACCGAGTTACGGGCGCTGACCACCATTGGTATAACTAAAATTCTAAATTTTGAAGAACTGTATAAATAAGAAGCCTGTAATGCCGCTGTATAGATTCCGTTTTCGATATACAGCAATACCCCGGTTATCGCAAAGGATGTGTTCCTAAAAATCATTGCGAATAACGAATTTGCGAATATCGGGGCAATTTTCCCCATAAGAATCAATGTAATTAGGGGGGATGCGTTCCCCTACATACTACAATATAACTACAATGAGTGTAAAACAGTTAAACTAGCATTTATCTTTGCTGTGAGTGTCAATGGCGTACCGGAGCTGGCATAAAGAGAAGGAAAGGATGAGGAGTTACTGGGGTGAAGAGGGGCCAGGGTCATCGGCCTCCCCACTCGAGATGGCACTGACACTGCTGCTGTAGGAACGAGGACTAAAAAGCCGATGGAACACGGACTTGGAGGTTGAAGAAGTTGGAGTGGCAGCTATATCAGGAGAAGGGGAGGATTTGGGCTGGAAAAATGCATGAAGTGTCGGTTGGCGAGCCATCTTCCTCTTCTCCTCCAGAAGCTCATAGTAGGCTCGAATGTCGTTCTTGACATTGTGGATGACAGTGGTGCTCCTCTCCACATTCGGGTCAACGTACAACGCCATGTCCAGTGCCGTCTCGAATGAAGAAAGACGCTTCCTCAGAACTGGAACAGTAGGGGTTTTAAGAGGAGGACTCTCGGCCTGCAACTCTTCTTCGTCCACTGTTAGATGCTGCTCCAACTCGATCGAGTCACTTTGCGAATAAGCGGGGTATGCTTTGCAAATATCGAATATGGTTATTTAAATATCAATTGCGAATAAGCGGGGTTGCGAATAGCAAGATATATATATATATATATATATATATATATATAGTGAACTTAATACACATACAGTTATATAAAGTTCACTCTTCGCAACAAAAAACACGATACCTCTACCAGCAAGGGCTACGGCATGGCCACGTCGCAACATCGTTTCCCGTGTGATCAGCAAGATTGAGAGGGACCGTCATTTGCATTCAGATGATGTAGCGACTCGAAGATGTTTCGGATCCCACGTAAAGCTGTAGTATAGTAGGTCCCCTCCATCACATGACCTTTGCCATCACGAAGGCGGTAAGAGAACCCCAAAATTATTATTATTATTAATTATTATTATTATTATTATTATTATTATTATTACTAACAAAAAAAAAGTATATTAATGAAAATTACATAATGTTACGTTATCATAACGAATGACTCAACGATTTTCACAATCGATACACGGTCACAAAATTATTTCATGGGGTTACATTTGAACCCTAGTTCTCTTTGCCTAAGCCAAGACGCATTGTCCACTAGGGACCGTAGCAATAGAACTCTTTCAATAAAGCTAATATTCTAATCCTTTGATGACATTTCTGTCCTTTGTTATCGAGCGACGGAATCGCTTCTAAATGTGGGTTAAGGAGGCGTCAAAATAGTGATAAATCGAATGTAAATTGAATGTAAATGGAATGTGAGGGACAATGATCGCTCAGATCACTTACATGCACGAAAGTCAGTGATAATAAATATAATTCTTATGCCTTATGCAGTACCTTCAATTTGCGCACTATATAAA
>JAJOZX010003828.1:112500-127500 GCA_023014485.1 Bathynomus jamesi
AATTACTATATGGAAATACACAAAGATTATACACTGACTGTGCAGATTGCATATTATAATACCTGCAAAATTTAGTTCTGGAAACCAACACAGAAGTCATATGCTAAACGCAAACACACTTTTATAAATATGAAAAAAGCTGTGAAAATTGCATCGAAGACACTGAAATAGTAATAAAGGACTACAACATATACAAAGCGGATAGATTTGTTAGGAAAGAAGGAGGCTGTTGTATTTACATGAAAAATACATACGCAGTTGAAGTGAAGATAAACATATGAAACAATACAGTCGAAATTCGGATCACGTGAAGATTAGGGCCCCCAGCCTTCTTTAGTTAGCTTTATAAGGCTAACTAACGAAAATACAGTATAACTACCTAACCTAACCAATCGTCAAGGGCATACAGTTGACCTAACGAGTGGTTAGGTTCGGTCGTGATATTTTAGTTAGTTAGCTTTATAAGGCTAACTAAAGAAGGCTGGGGCCCTGATCTTCAGGTGATCCCGAAATTCTTATTTTAGAAGTAAAAGAACTGAACCTAATCATTATAAACGTGTACAGACCACCGGATACCACAAAAAGTTAATTCCAATTCGTTACAAATGAGATGTAAATCAGGTTAAAATCACTTAAAGGCCCAGCACCAAATATTTTATAAGTTCCATGAACTCAAGTAGGATTAAAATAAACTCTCAAAGAACTAAATTGAGAGAGCTCATTTCACTCTCCATTAATAACGAATAAAACTCCCCGAAAGAGTGCAGTGAACTCTCTTTTTGAATTAAAGAAACTCATGAAAGTTGAACAGTCCACTCCTAATTCAACAAACAACAACTCGCTGCTTGTGTGTCAGTAGTTAATTTACTGGAAATGGGTGGCGCCATCTATTGGAGGAAATATCAATTAAATTCCATTTCAATTTATTTCCATTAGCCTAGTGTAATTACATGCATGTTATTTTTATGTTAATGAAGAACAATAGACTAAGAGCAACCTCAGTTTTAAGATCAAATATATTAGAAAGAAATTTGTAGATTCGAACCGATGTTTTGGAAAATTAGTATTTTGCGAGCTGAGCTGCCACGTTATTACTCGGCCGCGAGACGTTAATGTATGATGAGAGAGTTTTATATACGTACAGTAAACCCTCGTCCAACGCTGGGGTTAGGTTCCTCGAGAACGGCGCGTTAGGTAAATCCGCGTTGGACAAACTTAATACCTTATGGGATAAATGAGGATACGTGAACGCGGCCGCATAAAGTCTCCCATTAATACTAGATATGTAGATTTTTTATTCACACACAAGTGAATTTCCCTACCTATATTGTAGGGATGGTACGTATGGTAGACTCATTCACGTGATACTCGCGGCCAAGTGATGTTATGCTCATACCACCACGCAACTTATCTAGAATCTTTATTTTTTCGGCTAATGTCATAACCTTACGACTTTTCTTCTTTTCACTATCACTCGCAGATGCTTTACGTTTTGGTGCCATACTGCTGGTTAAGGGTAATAGCAAAACAACGGCAAAATACGACAAAAACAATCCAAAACAACTTCACTGAACTTAACGCGTTAGTGGGATTGAGACAAAGGGTGATGCGAGGGGTGACGCGAGAGGGAGGGAGATGCGGGAGTGTTGGAGTGTAGGAGAAAACACTAGAGCGCGCATTGGCACGCGTACAGTACTACTGTATTAGAGCGTGTTTGGCGGACCGTGTATAATCAAATTTTCTGCTTTCGACAAATAATTGTTCGCATTTATTTTTCCGTGTATAAACAAATTCGCGCTGGACAAACACGCGTTGGACAAACACGCGTTGGACGAAGGTTTACTATATACTCTTTCGCATTAATTTTAGTATGTATACTTTAACACGTTTACTTCCCCCATTACGGTGGGAGTTAGGCAAGTGCGGTGGGGTTAGGGGCCCTCAGCCTACGATACCTTAGCCCCAGTCATTATAGGGTGTTGGCCGGCCAGCCACAACCTCGTGGAATTAAGTTGTACGAACAATTTGCCAGCTCTGGGATTTGAACTAGTGACTCGAGAGTAACGAGTCAACCCGACCAAGCGCTCTAACCACCAGGCCAGGAGACGCTTAACTAGACGTATCTGAGTGAGCGTAATAAATTGGGTTGAATATTCCGGTCGTACGACATCTGACCGACTTGACATTCTATCGACAAGTTATTATTAGGTTAGATTAAGTTAGGTAGGTTACGCTAGGTTAGGTTAGTTTCTTAATGTCGATATTTTGGTCTTGTCGACAAAATGGGTATATAGTAGGTCCGAATATTCCCCCGATCTGTTATCTTAAATTAGACTTTTACAATTAATTTTTGTATTATTCATAAGTTTATAACTAGGATCACCTGAAGATCAGGGCCCCCATGTATTCTTGTTTTTTGCTTTACGGTAACAGATATAATAATAAATTAAATTGAATGCCCGGTTAGGTCAACTGTACGCCCTTGAAGATTGGTTAGGTTAAGTCGTGATATTTTCGTTAGTTTTAACGAAGATATCATTTAGTAATTGAGGCTGGGAGCCTTGATCTTCAGGTGATCCCATAACTATAACAGAAATAACCATTTAAAGCGTTTTGGTTGGGCTGTTTGCTTACTAATAAATATTTATTTATGAAAATCTAAATTATGAAATATATATTTTCAGCTTTTCCAAGAAAAAATATAAACTTTTAAAATACTTAAATTATATTTAAATGAATGCACGATGCGCTTTACAGTCAAGTCTAAATTAATTTTCAGAAGAGGGTAAATTGTTATCGTTTGGAAGCTTAATATCCTCTCTTAAGTAAGTAAGGAAAATGACTCTCTCTCGATAGTAAATATACAGTACACTCCCAAAATTTACAGTGTACAGACGAACGTCATCCATCCATACAGTATTTCTATGACGTAAACAATGGATCACCTGAAGATCAGGGCCCCTAGCCTTCTTTAGTTAGCCTTAGAAGGCTAACTAACGAAAATATCACGACTTAACCTAACCAATCGTCAAGGGTGTACAGTTGACCTAACGATTGGTTAGGTTAAGTCGTGATTTTCGTTAGTTAGCCTTATAAGGCTAACTAACGAAGGCTGGGGGCCCTGATCTTCAGGTGATCCTAAACAATGGAGATCTTATCTACCATGTATAAATGTACGTATGTCTCATTTTTAACTCATTCCGAGGTATTACCACTACGTCAAAAGATCACATAAATATGTATGTACAGTTTCGGAAAAAAGTTCGCCTTCGGAAACTAAAGTTTGTATGAAGCATAAAGAAATTACTAATTAGTAATGACTGGGTTTTATTTTGAAATATTCATTATAGGTCGCATAAAAAATAATATAATACCCAGAGAAAAACAGAATAATACCAATAAGTAATAATTTATGCTTTTTAGAAATTCTACGTTTCTCGGCGAACTTTTTAGCCAATATTGCACGAAATAGGATATGAATAAAAATTTCAAACGATAACATGGCAATAAAACGCGGTATCGGGGCCATTGTACGATGATTGTTAATTTGTACATTTTGTACTTAGCACCGAATATAGCATCATTATAGCATTTACATCAATTATGCAATAGCACGAAATATTGGATTCGCGTGAGAGAATATATTAACTCCTAATTACGGTGAGCTAAAAATCTAAACATTATAATTTAAAAATTAAATTTTCAAAAAATGTAACGCGTTAATCGCAAATGATTAGAAATTTCTAATACCCTGTACGTTTTTTTAAACATTTTTTTAAGTGTATACAAGTGCAGAAAAAAATTACACACACAGACACACACACACAGTAATAATAATAATAATAATGATAATTACATTTTTTCGAGAAGGGGGGTTTTGAAATTGTATTTTCTTCGGCTAATTTTTTTCCGTAACTGTGTATATCTACCTTACCTTACCTTACAACCTTACAAAAGTTCCGCGCGAATAAGTAAATAGATAATAATATATATATATATATATTACCAGTCTGAATATAACCATAAACGTTCTTCTCCCTTCTGGTCGGCGCGCATACGCAGACACCTGAACATTTGAGCACGCCGTTGATCACCTCTGCCTTCGCTTTTATACGGCGAGTCACGCATACGAGAGACATTAAACTCACGCCAATATCTCGCGCGATTCGCACGCAATCGCACGCAATTTCACGCTGTAAAGAGGTGAGGAGTGCATGAGAATGTCATGACCTACAGGGGAGGAAGGGGAAAAAGAAATCATACACGCCGGATGCATGAGCAAACCTAAGGGGAAAAAGGGGAGATGTAAATCAGTGCTCGAATAAAGATAAGGAAGAAGCAATTATTGGCGGAAATTAATTGGAAAATTATGTATAAAAATCAATGTTTGCACGCACAGATACGCGCGCACACACGCACACACATATATACACACACAGGATACACACACACATTTTTTTTACTGAGGTTGTTTAACCTCCTTCGCAACATCTAAGGTCATATGACGGAGGGGGACCTACAGCTTTACGTGGGATCCGAACCACGTGTCGCTACATAATCTGGGCGCGGAGGACGGTCTCCCATCAAACTACTACCCAGCTCCAATGTCGCTCAACTTTGCATATATATATATATATATACACAGGGCGTCCCAAAAAAATGTATACACACTTTAACAGCTGATAGCTCAATTGATGTTTCTTTCTTTCCAAGTTAAACCCATTAGAATTAATAATGGCAGTCAGACTAAGCTTTGAACAAAGGAAATTCATTCTAAAATGCTACTGGAAGTGTGAAAACGCAGTTGAAGTGCAAAGACAGTTTAGAGAGGGAGTTTCAAACAGATCCCCGCGACCATCTACCATCCACATTAATATCGAATTAGAGATAGTTTGAAGCCGATGGACTGTTCAGAATGTCCACAAGAAGCGTTCCGGAAGACCACGGACATCGACAAGCCCCACAAAGCAAGAAGAGTACTGGAAACGTATCACCAAAGTCCAAGAAAATCTGTGCGGCAAGCGAGTCGTGAGGTAGGAATTTCAGAATCGTCTGTCCAACGCATTTTTGAAGCGCTGTCAATGGAAAATTCATTCCAGATTAGTCCATGCTATTAATGAAGATGATGATGATCCGGACCGAAGAGTGGAGTATTGCGAGTGGTACTTTGGCACGATGTGGATGTGGATTGGGACGAAGGGGTTTCGTAGAATACCCTCCGCGTTCACCAGACCTCACACCACTAGACTTTTTTTTATGGGGATACTTAAAAGACAAAGTCTACGCTATAAAACCTGCAACAGTCGCTGAATTGAGAGCAGCCATTGAACGAGAATGCACACAAACACCAAACGAAATGTTTCGTGATGTTTGCGATTCCATTGCTTCGCGTTATCAGCAGTGCCTGGACCAGAACGGACGTCAGTTTGAAACAGGCGTTGACAAAACAATTAAATAATGTCTGTAGATTCTATTACATTTTGAAAATGAAATGTATTTTAATAAACACTGCCTTTATAAGTATTTAAAGTGTGTATACATTTTTTTGGGACGCCCTGTATATATATATATATAATTATAGAAATTTTAGAGGGAATTATATATATATGATACACACAGACCGTGCATGGAACAAGGAACTCTTCTGAGAAAATTAAATCCACTATAGTCCGAATAAGCAATGGTAAATGACAAACACTATAGTTTTTTCTTTTTCATGATGTTAGCCAGACGTGGGCAACGGGTCACTCGCAAAGAGCCCCAAAAAATATAGCTTCCCTCATCAGCTATCTGCAGTTGCCTTTTTGCCAGTTGAGGTTTAAGTTTTGTTTTTTGGCTAAAAATACAATAATTACACCTTTTTCTTTGATGTATTCAATCCGGCGCGAATGCAACGAGTCTTTCGCTGATATTGAGGTTCTGGATATAGTAAGCTAGGTGTGGCTGTAACCCCTAAGTCCTGTCCCAAAGCTGGATCCTATCTGCTTTACAGATAGCTGGTGAGGGAAGCGATATTTCTGGGGCCTCTTTGCGAGTGACCCGTTGCCCACGTCTGGCTAACATCATGAAAAAGAAAAACTATAGTGTTTGTCATTTACCATTACTTATTCGGACTATAGTGGATTTAATTTTCCCAGAAGAGTTCCTTGTTCTATGCACGGTCTGTGTGTATCATGAAAGAACCTCAGGGGACCATTCTGAGTTGAATCCCAGACATATATATATATATATATATATATATATATATATATATATATATATAATATATATATATATATATTTATTTATTTATAATATTAAATTATATAAATTTTAGAGGGAATTTTATATATATATATATATAAGCTTCATAATTATTATGTGTATATTTTCTCTTATCACTATTTATTTACATATTGTTTTTTTTTTTACCACACTGTACTCTCCGCATTTTACTTTCTATAGTCCAAAATTTTATTTACTTCTTCGAATAAAAACAATAAATAAAAATCAATGACTTATTTTCATATATATATATATATATATATATATATATATATATATATATATATATATATATATATATATATATATATATATATATTATGCATACAGGGTGGCGCAAAAATCGCGCATCATAGGAATTTTCATTGTTGATTATAATATATTATTTTTTCTTTTAGGTAGGGGATGGCTTCGAAATTAACAATAACGAGAGGCTGAGCTTGGTTTTAATGCATGGAATACCAGGTACAACAAATCGATAAATGGGTACAGAATTTAAATTCTGTACCGATTCATCGATTTGTAGTACCTGGTATTCCATGTATTAAAACTAAGCTCACCCTCTCGTCTATTGTTAATTTCGCAGCCATCCCCTACCTAAAAGAAAAAATAATATAATCAACACTGAAAATTCATATGATGCGCGACTTTTGCGCCACCCTGTATAATATAATAATATATATATATATATATATACAGGGTCCCGTAAGTCTGGACCCATAGGGATTTATAATATATTTTTTATTATGTTATTATTATTATTTTATTATTATTATTTTTTTATTATTTTTTATTATGATTTTTATTTGTGGGGCCACTTGAAAGCCAAAGTGTACGAGGTCAAACTTCAGAACATTTTCCACCTTAAAGCACGCATTGTGGAGGCGTGTCAAGAAATTTCTGCGACTGTGATTCAGAAAGTGCTCTCGCAGTGGAGATTGCGTCTTCAACTATGTGTGCGACACAACGGCGGACACTTTGAACAGATTATGTAATAAAATTTTGGACTATTTTGTAATTTTATTATTTTTCCCTATGGGTCCAGACTTACGGGACACCCTGTATATATATATATATATATATATATATATATATATATATATATATATATATATATATATAGTCAATATGTGAATTTCTAATTTATTAAACAACTTATTTTGAAAAAAAGGAAGCAACAGGTAGCAGTCATTCCAGACTCTGACGGTCACTGTCAACACTATATGCCACAATCCACAATAAATACATTCTTTTTTGAACCAATTCTGCCAAACGAAACCTCAGCCACATTCAAAAACTTAAAAAATAAAAACGCAGCTACCAGTTCAGTTTCAGTGAAAATATAAAAACTAATATCAGATGATATAGCAACTCCGCTCACAAGACTTATGAAAGAGTCAATAGTACAAGGTGTATTTCCTGATTACCTGAAGATAGCCAGGGTTTGTCCAGTATTCAAATCAGGCAATCCTGATTGTCCATCCAATTACCGGCCACAATCTTCATATTATCAAACTTAAGTAAAGTATATGAAAAAATTGTATACAATAGACTAATCAGATTCTTAGCCAAATAAGACATCCTAGGAAAAACGCAATTTGGATTTAGAGAAGGTCACACAACAGGAGACGTTATCAACATGCTATTACAGAATATCTATAAAAACCTAAACTATAAAAAACACACCATCTTGGTTATCCTCGACCTGTCGAAAGCCTTTGATACGCTCTCACATGATATCTTAGTAGATAAATTAAACACGTATGGCATAAGGCAAAATATGCTAAATTCGTTTAAGTCATAGCTCTAATCGTCACCAGTATGTGAAAGTAAAAGACATTTCATCAGAATATGCCGCAATGGAAAGTTGGGCTCCAGAAGGATCTATCCTTTGATCTTTACATTTCTTAATGCGTATAAATTATGTTTATCGATCAACAACAGTAACTGTATTCAGTATGCAAACGATAAAACACTTCTACACACCACGCTATCAACACTCTAATAAATGAAATGAAGAGACGATTAAAGCATATTTATAAATGGAGGTGTGCAAATAAGCTTTCACTGAACTTAACAAAATCCTCATATATGATTGTAACTAAAAAAAACCCGTCATCATGCACACTCCATAAATAATTACAAAACACTTCTCTTGCTTAAGTAAACAAAGATAAAGTTCTTGGCATCAAGTTGAATGACGAAGGTATCTGGATTTCTCTGCATGATATTCAAACTCAAAAAAGCAATTTCCCAAAACGCTCTCCTTACATTGTACTACTCATATATTTACCCACACTTACAGTATGGAATTACAGCATGGGGTAGTAGAAAGAATTATATACGATATCCGTTAGAAGCAATCCAGAAAAAATGCTTAGGAACTCCCTCAAACAATGCAAACAGGCAATCTTATATACCTCTCCAATGTTCAGAGATTTAAATACTCCGAAACTAAATGACTTATATAAATCGATATTATCGACTATCGGTATCAGTATTTACAAATCTGCTAATAACTGAAACTATACTTGCCCATTCACAGGGCGATCATCTCGCATCAGACCAACCATAATCATAATTGAAGGATTCCCAATGATTTCATACACAAACCAAATGCAAACTGCAGGAAATGCTCTCTCCTACATAGGAACAGATATATGGAACTCTATACCTATGCGCCTCGGTGGTGTAGTCGTTAGCATCGCTGACTACGAATCCATCGGCCCCGGGTTCGATTCCTGGTGACAGCAGGCGGCGCGCAGCTAACCCAGCTGGTTATCATTCTACACAATAAAAATTGGTTGGTAGATAAATGGGTACCCTGGGTAGCCTAGTGGTTAAGACACTGGGCTGTTGCTTTGTAATTTCTGACCAATCGTGGTGGGCTGTGGTTCGGATTCCACGTTAAGCTGTAGGTCTAAGGTGGACAACAAGCTTGACAAGCTTGACCTTCGTTAGAATGAACAATTCAGGCGGAAGCAAAACCAAGGTTAACTAATGTATAAATATCAGACAAGCACCATCATTAATTTCGTTTTGCAAATCACTAAAGCAACACCTTATTAACTCCTATTAATATATAACATCCCAATTATTTATATTTATATATATATATATATATATATATATATATATATATATATAGAGGGTGTCCCATAAGTTTGGAACCATAGGGTAAAATAAGTAATTCATGTTTTGCCGTTTATGCAAATGCCCATGATGTCTTTGAGTAGGGAAGAACGCATCCAGGTAATTCTGCTCGTAGGAAATCGGAGTCAGAGGGAGGTCGCTGAGGAATTTAACAGATTGCATCCGGACCGCGCGCCGATAACACACAGCTGTGTCGGCAAGCTTGTAGCAAAATTCAGAGAAACGGGATCCATAGGAGATAAACCACGCAGTGGACCTCCGAGGACATCCACCGACGATGACACAGCCGCTACCATCCTCGCTCATTTCACAAACAGCCCCCAAAAGTCTCTTCGGCGTTTTTATTGCCGTTTTTATCATTTTGCCTTATTGTTCCAGACTTATGGACACCCTGTGTATATATATATATAATATATATATATATATATATATATATATATATATATATGTGTGTGTGTGTGTGTGTGTGTGTGTGTGTGTGTGTTACCGGCAAACTCCGACGAGACGGTAAACCGCAGATTGCCGAGGCATTCCGCGGATTCCCCGACGATATTTGGCAAAGACCGAAATATTCTTTTATTTTGCACTTTGTCTAACTCTTAACAGGCAATCTGAGGATGATCAAAGAACTACCGGCGGACATCGGAATAATGCACACCATCTCCAAAAACATTTTATTTTTCCATAACTTCTTGGAGTTATAGGTTTCAGCCCGCTTAGGGCATACAGTTGACCTAACCGAGCCTTCACTGTTATTCCGATGTCCGCCATTGAAGGCCCAGTTAGGTCAACTGTATGCCGGTTAGGTCAACTGTATGCCCTTGAAAATTGGCCAGGTTAAGTCGTTTTTTTTCATTAAAACTAACGAAAATAACACAACTTAACCTAACCAATTGTCAAGGGCATACAGTTGACCTAACCGGGCCTTCAATGGTGGACATCGGATAACACTGAAGGCCCGGTTAGGTCAACTGTATACCCGTTTTTTTTTTTTTTAGAAAAAACTTTGAAAAAAAAATTTCAAAAAAATTTCAAAAATGGTGTGCGTTAGTTCTTTGATCATCCTCAGATTGCTTGTTAAGATTTAGACAAAGTATGAAATAAAAAGTTGAAACCTGTTTATTAGGCACTTCGCAGATTGCCTGAATGCCAGGCAAAGTCCGAAATAACACTTTACTTTGGACCTTGTAATCCTATGCAGGCATTCCTCAGATTGCCTGTTAAGAGTTAGACAAAGTGCGAAATAAAAGAATATTCGGTCTTTGCCAAATATCGACGGGGAATCCGCGGAATGCCTCGGCAATCTGCGGTTTACCGTCTCGTCGGAGTTTGCCAGTAACATATATACCGCAATTTGTAAAAGTTACTAAACAAAAATTCGCTGACAATATAGAGGCCTATTACATATACAAATTTCACAGTCTTAAATCGGATGCAATCACAAATTATATAAATTATATTTTGAAAGTTTCAATCATATTACAGGATACAATATAATGTATCTCATCTATCTGTGTTTCTATTGCTTTAATTAAGATTATCTCGTATCTTATTTGTAATAAGAAAAAGTAATTATTATTGGTATTTTATCACGCATTGTTTATCGTATTGTTTACCACTCCTTTTTTCTATTATTTCTAAGATTATCTCAATTTTCATTTGTAATGACAGAATTAACTAAATGCACCTTTATTTTATTTTCCACTAATTCTATTTATATTTCTTATTTTCTTCGTAAATATTGAAATAAATCTCAAAGAATTTTGCCTGAAAAGCTTTCATCATGCTTCCCATCGTCATATTCAGATAAGAACGCTCTTATTAGACTAATTGCCACCAAAATACAAAATTAAACGTTAATGCTAACTTTTTTAAACCTATATTTATGTGATGTATCCTTCATGTAATGTATTCTTTCTGAAAACTTTCTGAAAACTGGAAAACTTTTAAAACTTTGTCATCTTGCAGTGTCACTCCACCTTAGATCCACAGTTTAACGTGCAACCCGAACCAGGCCCCACCAGCAGCAGCCCAGCGTCTTAACCAATAGGCTACCCAGGGTACCCATTTATCTATCAACCAATTTCTTTATTATGTGGAAGGATGAACAGCTGGGTTTTGCCGCGCGCCGCCTGCCGTCACCGGGTCTCGATCCCGGGGCCGATGGCTTCGTAGTCAGCGACGCAAACCACTACACCACCGAGGCGCATTATCTATACTTCTTCAATCCAAACCAAACGGAACAGGATTGAAAATTGAGAATTTCTTTAAAAAAAGAGGTAACTGCAATGGAATAAAAATTCAGGATACGAAATTAAATATTAAAAATAAATATAAATTATGATTAAAATAAAGAGTACATTTATATACGTTTTTTCTATTCAACAAATTGTAAATTTTCTTTCTTGATTTAACTTAACAAGAAATGATCCTTAATCCTTATTTTTCTAGAGTAATCTAGCCATCTCCCATAGCTCAGTTGGTAACGCGGTTTGTCTGTGAGCAAAGTGAAGACACTGAGTTTGGGGGTTCGACTCCCGATAGTGCTAGTGATAATAATTTGGGAGTTAGCGCAACGGGCCGCATACCTGCTTGGCCTAAGCAGTGTGCCAGCTTCTGGCACTCCTGACTTTTTATTATCTCTCTGACCTCTCACAAACTGAATGCATTCTAATATTCGTAATCACCCGGTAACCTTATGATACTTCCAGGACTTCACAATAATGACCTTACTTTATTAGAGAATATATAAGCCAAAATATAATGAGTTTAACTCCTTTCGTTATCCAAAAACCCTAAACTAAACGATTACCTAACAACTCTCCAACAACAAAGTGGCTCTTCCGAACAAAATAAAAATTAATCCTAAAAATTTATAATTTTATAATTTAAAAATGTTAAATTACAATTTTAAAATACTGTTTAATTTTAATTTTATTTCGCTACATAACACTTCATTTGATTTACTACACTAAAGATCATAACACTATACTTATTGAAAGCCTTCCACAAGAAGAAGGTTAAAATGGAATTGGTTTTACTCTTCATTATTAAACTGAAATTTAATAAATGAATATATATATATATATATATATACACAGTATATACTGTATTGTTCTTAAGAACTATGCTTCTGTGCTTACACCCTGCCCAGGCAACGTTCGCTTTCATTCAACCTGTTCCAAAGAAGGGTGACCGCTCTCAACCCTCCAACTATCGTCCAATTGCTTTGATTTCTTGCCTTTCCAAAGTTTTTGAATTTATCTTTAATAGGAAGATTCTTAAACACGTTTCTTCTCACAATCTTCTTTCAGATCGTCAGTATGGATTCCGCAAGGGACGCTCTACTGGCGATCTTCTTGCATATCTCACTGACTCTTGGTCATCCTGGTTAGAAGAAGAATGGCTTCGTGCTAGGAGACAGAGGGTCGTAGTTAATGATAGTGAATCGGGGTGGTTAGATGTAGGTAGCGGTGTCCCACACGGTTCAGTGTTAGGCCCATTGCAATTCGTAATTTACATTAACGACATAGATGTAGGATTGATTAGTAACGTGTCAAAATTCGCGGACGATACTAAAATAGGCGGTAAGGTTGTTAACGAGGACGATAGAAATAGGCTCCAAGACGATGTAAATAGGATTATGGAGTGGACAGATAAGTGGCAGATGCAACTTAACGTAGACAAATGTAAAGTTTTGCATATAGGTTCTCGCAACAATAATTACACGTACACGATGGATAATAGGGAGTTAGCGAGCGTTGACGAGGAAGTAGATTTAGGCGTACGCGTATCTAAGGATTTAAAGGTTAGGAACCAGTGCCTGGAGTCTTGCGCAAAAGCTAATAGGATGTTAGGCTTCATAGCGCGTAATTTCGAATTTAAATCGAAGGATATTATATTGCCCCTTTACAAGTCCCTAGTCAGGCCTCATTTAGAATATGTAGTTCAGTTTTGGTGCCCGTACTTGCGTGAGGATATTGATAGGTTAGAAAGGGTTCAACGTCGTGCTACGAAACTAATTCCGTCATTGCGCAACAAGCCTTATGAAGATAGGATTAAAGAGTTAGACCTGTATTCACTCGAAACTAGGAGATTAAGGGGGGAGCTTATTGAAGTTTTCAAAATCGTTAATAACATCGATAACGTAAATTTTGACAAATTGTTCACTTTCGATAATAGTAATACTCGCAATAACGGATTTAAGTTGCGTGGCAGACGTTTCATTACTAATATCGCTAAAAACTTCTTTACGTTTAAAGTAATTGATAAATGGAATAATCTTCCTGCGTCAGTTGTTCATTCTACCAGCGTTAATGTGTTTAAGAACCGTCTTGACAGACATTTTAAAAATATTAACGTTGCTTAAAAAAAAAAAATTAGCAACAGGAGCTCTGGTGGTGGTGCTCGAGGATGAGTCTGTTGACGATAAATGCCAGCTTGTGACATGCCAGCGTGTGATGCCAGCAAAAAAAAAAAAATTAGACTAACACGAACGTAGATGTAGCTCGTAGCGTAAACTAACCCACTTTTTGTTTAACTTTACGTACTTTTTTTTTTTATCCTCTCCTTACTTTGCATGTCTGTAACTCTCTTTTCTTGCATGTTTGTAGTTTGCATGGTATGACAGTGAGTTAAGACTGTGTTTGCATGGTTTGTAAGCGTTCTTATTTTACTTATTTTCATCTTTCACCCCTCTCCTATTTTCTCCGACTATTTTTCTGACTTGTCGGCAGTGGCCGGCGGATGATGATGGTGAGTCTTTTTTCTCTTTTTCTGAATGAATGTTAACCCACGAGTGACAGGTGTTTGTCCTTACTTAACCCCTTATTCTCTTCTCTTATCGTCTCTTAACCCCCTACTCTTTCCTTTCTCTCGGGCTAACCTTAGAGTGGATCTTAGGGTCTTTGTTAACCTTAGCTTCTGTAGATCTGTAGATCCTCCTTTCTGGATTTCGGTGAAACTTTTTTTTGCTATTGCGCTAGACATATCGAAAGCTTTTGATAGAGTCTGGCACAGCTCTTTAATTTCCAAACTGCCCTCCTTCGGTTTCTATCCTTCTATCTGTGCTTTCATCTCTAATTTCCTTTCTGGCCGATCTATAGCTGCAATTGTAGATGGCCACTGTTCTTCTCCAAAAACTATTAACAGTGGTGTTCCTCAGGGTTCTCTCCTGTCACCCACTCTTTTCCTTTTATTTATTAATAACCTTTTAATTTGTATTTCCTGTCCTATTCACTCCTATGCCGATGATTCCACTCTTCACTTCCACTTCTCCACCCGCTTCCCAAAGCGTCTCTCACAGCAGTCGCTTCATGATTCGCGTAGGACGGCTATGGGACACCTGACCTCTGATCTTTCTGCTATATATGACTGGGTCAGAGAAAACCTTGTGGCTTTCACTGCCTCAGAAACTCAGTTTCTCTATCTGTCTACTCGTCACAATCTTCCACGCGACTATCCCCTTACCTTCAACAACACGCAACTCAATCCTTCCTCGTCTCTTAACATTCTTGGCGTTTCTTTTTCTCGTGATCTTTCCTGGAAAGATCACGTATACTCTCTTTCTAAAACAGCTTCTAA
>JAJOZX010003828.1:130000-152500 GCA_023014485.1 Bathynomus jamesi
CATAAGAGGGTTACATCCTATATATAGGTTACAGAAAGAAAAAAGAAAAAAATAAATAACATACATACATACATACATACATACATACATATATATATATATATTATATATATATATTTATATATATATATATATATGCAATAAACGGAGAAGTAAAAATAAAAATTAAAAATTATTAAAGGATTATCAGAGAGGCATACAGATTTGTAAGGAAAAATATCAATTTTTAGCAAAGATCAAATGAATTATAAAAATACGAATTTATACTGGAAATCTGCCCGGGTTTTAACACACTGCCTTTTATGGTCAAGTTTCGATGTATATAAAAATAAAATGAAAATTAAAAGTTAATAAAGTAGCATACAAGTTTACCAAAGATTTAGTGTTCTACCCTTCTTATCTAAATCTGTTTTGAAGGAATTCAAAACAACAGGATCGAGTTGAAAAAGACCTTTGCTTATGTTGAAGTTTTGAAAGTTGGATAATGGCAGACTCAAGAATATTTCTATTAACAATGTTGCTAGAGTGGAATAAAACTGAAGCATTATTATATATAATATTCGTGTAGTGGCCACACTAAGAAGGCCGTGTTTTGAAAAACAGTGTAATCTCCCTCAGTATTTGTTTAACATAGTTAAAGGCCTCGTTTATAGTGCGGCGAATGGTAATTACGAAGATAACTTTCCTAAACGTTTTCGCAATGGCCTCTCACAATTAAAAAAAGATGGGGAGCTCCATATTACTAAAGCAGACAAGGCTAACACCATAGTTATTATGGACAAAGTGGACTACATCGGAAAGATGAACGAGTTCCTCCAGGACCCCGCCACATACAGCAAACTTAGGAAGAACCCGCAGGATGACGTCATCAAATCATTTAATAGTGGCTTGAAACGCATTCTCAAAGATCATAAGGACTTAATTCCGCTTTTCATGTCCACTTCACCTTCTCTGCCCTACCTTTACGGTCTTATTAAAACCCACAAACCTGGCAACCCTATGCGCCCTATTATTAGCTCGGTGGGCTCTATTACTTATAAACTCTCCAAATGGCTTGTCAAAGTCTTGTCCCCCATTCTCGGAACTATCTCTGATTCACATGTAAAAATTCCATGGATCTTACTGAAAAATTGAATAATGTACGTACTGAAACTAACGATAGATTGATCAGTTTTGACGTTTGTTCATTGTTTACAAAAGTGCCGATTGACGATATGCTTAACTTTCTCTCCCAAGAATTACATAAGTATGACCTGCCACTACCTTCACACATTGTTTTGGAACTTATTAAGCTTTGCATCAAAGACTGTAAATTCACTTTCAATAACGAGTATTATCAACAAGTTTTTGGGATGGCCATGGGCAACCCCTTATCCCCCTCCTCTCCAATATTTATATGGAGTTTTTCGAAATTACTTACATTCCGAGAATCCTGGGGGTTGGCATCCCTTGGTTGCGGTACGTCGACGATATTTTGTGTATCTGGCCCATGAATCGTGACCTGGATAACTTCCTCCTTCAGTTAAACGATCAAGTCCCCTCCATTAAGTTTACTTAGAAGTGGAACAAGACAATTCAATCCCATTTTGGATGTGCGTGTACATAGGGAAAGCCCAGGTTTTAAGTTTAGTATCTATCGGAAAACAACAAACAATTTGTCCTACGTACACTTTTACTCGGGACATGACACCCCCACTAAGAAGGCCATTTTTTCATCAATGTTTCTCCGCGCCCTTAGGATCGCCAGTCCGGAATACATCGATGCTGAATTGGAAAAAATCAACGGTATTGGAAGTGATCTGTGTTATCCATCTGCGTTTATGGAATCTTGTCTCAACAAGGCAAAACGAACTTTCTATCGCGTCAATAATAACACTCGTACTTTGTCAAAAAATATTTTAGTACTTCCATTTTTCCCGGGCTTTTTAGGCATTGCTAATGTACTTAAACTTTTGGATATTAATGTAGTATTTTCATATAACAATATTGTGAAAAATATCATAGTAAAAAATAGCCCTACCAATAATTCAGGCATTATCTATAAAATTGGTTGTAAACAATGTGATTCCTTTTACATAGGTCAGACGGGAAAGGATTTGCACACACGTATAAAACAGCATCAATATTCCGTTAGAACAGGACAGTTGTCCAGTGTTCTTTTTGTCCATTTGTCAGAGTTATCCCACTGTATTGATTGGAATAATGCTTCAGTTTTATTCCACTCTAGCAACATTGTTAATAGAAATATTCTTGAGTCTGCCATTATCCAACTTTCAAATAACTTCAACATAAGCAAAGGCCTTTTTCAACTCGATCCTGTTGTTTTGAATTCCTTCAAAACAGATTTAGATAAGAAGGGTAGAACACTAAATCTTTGGTAAACTTGTATGCTACTTTATTAACTTTTAATTTTCATTTTATTTTTATATACATCGAAACTTGACCATAAAAGGCAGAGTGTTAAAACCCGGGCAGATTTCCAGTATAAATTCGTATTTTTATAATTCATCTCATCTTGTGCTAAAAATCGATATTTTTCCTTACAAATCTGTATGCCTCTCTGATAATCCTTTAATAATTTTTAATTTTTATTTTTACTTCTCCGTTTATTGCATATATATATATATATATATATATATATATATATAATATAATATATATATATATATATATATATATATATATATGTATGTATGTTATTTATTTTCTTTCTGTAACCTATATATAGGATGTAACACTCTTATGTACTTCAGTGTTCCTGAGGATGTCATTAGACGAAAGCGCTTGAGCACCAGTTTTGTGTTTTCCTTTCCTTCGTGGTTTTTATTCATCATAAATATTTTTTACGTGTTACTTTCGTGAAATAATCATAATATATATATATATATATTATATATATATATATAATATATATATATAGATATATAATATATATATATATATATATAATATATATTGGCAACAACCAATTTTTACAAAACTAATTAATTATCAATTTAAAACTAATTAATATCGATTTAAAACTAAAGATAGAATCTCTGGATCCAGAGGATCAAGTCATAATAGACTACTATCCACAAATATGTTACACTCTATATCTATTTATAACCGACATGCAAATATATCAAATGCAAAGAATCCAGTCAATTTCATTACGGTATCCATCAATACCAGTACCTTGCCAACCAAAAATAAGTCACGGTCCATATCAATTGCGGACCAAGTCACAATTTACAACCATATACATTACAATATATATACTTAGGAGGAAAAGTGTAGGTGTGGCTGTAAAGACTGTACAGTAATGTAGAAATGTGTGTGCACCCATTATGGGTCTCCCATTTAAAGGTGTTTGTGGGGCAAGTGAAGATCATAAGTTTTTCAATACCTCACAGCACTATGGGGGGCAACGCTCAGCAGAGGAATCTCTTTAAATGGGGTGTGTAAGGACAGAGAGTATCCCCTAACCCAAGATGCTGCCTCCCTATATCCCACAACACTTGTAAAATTATGTTTTCTTAAATTTGTTCTACAGCTTGGTTTAAATAATTTCACACTATGACCTCTAGTCTGGTTATTGTGATCTTCAATGAAAAGAGAATCAAAATCTATCTTATCCAACCATTAATTTTACTACCTTAAACTATACCCAATCTATCAACATATGCGTCTAATCGATTGTTAAACATGTTTATAGACGTGCTACTAATTACTTCTACCGGCAAACTATTCCAGCTATTTACTATTCTATGCGTAAAAAAGTTTTTGGCAACTGCTGTCTCGAACCTTCTGCTTGTCAACTTACACCCGTTATTTCTAGTCCTATTATATTGAGATATTTCGAAAAAGCTATCTCTGTCTACGTTATCGAACCCATTCATAATTTTGAAAAACTGGATTAGATCACCCCTTAGCCTCCTAGTCTCGAGTGTAGTCAATTTTAACTCTTTTAGCCTATCCTCGTACGACTTTGACCTAAGCGACGGAATCATCTTAGTTGCTCGTCTTTGAACTCTTTCGATTTTGTCTATATCTTTGCGCATATGCGGATTCCAAAATTGGATCGCGTACTCCAAATGGGGTCTAACTAATGATTTATAAAGAGGAACTATAATATCGTGCGATTTGTACTCAAAATTTCGAGCTATAAAACCTAACACTTTGTTCGCTTTATTGACCGCTGCTGTACTTTGTTTCGCTACTTTTAAATCACCAGTGACTATAACTCCTAAATCTTTTTCCTGCTCTACGCTTATCAACTCTTTTCCTGACATACTATACGCAAAATTACTGTTACGCGAACCTATATGTAAAGTTTTGCACTTATCGACGTTAAATCTCATATGCCATGTGACTGACCAATCAACGATTTTATTCAGATCTTCCTGGATTTTACCTCTATTTTCGTCATTAATCGCCCTACCACCCAGCTTCGTGTCATCCGCAAACTTTGAAACTGTACTGACTAGGCCGACATCTAAATTGTTAATATACTGTATATAAGAAAAAGCGAGTGGCCCAATACAGAACCCTGAGGAACGCCACTCGCTACATTAGCCCAACACGACTCCGCTCCATCAACGACCACCCTCTGTTTCCTACCTCGCAACCACTCTTCTATCCAATTTATTACTACACCCCTGATTCCATGAGCCTTAGTTTTCTCAATGAGTCTTTTGTGCGGTACGGTGTCAAACGCTTTTTGAAAATATAAATACACTACATCAACCGCCCGATGACTATCGTAAACGTCAACTACGCTTTGAAAAAATTCTAAAAGATTAGTTAAGCAAGATTTGTTTCGCCTAAAACCGTGTTGCGTATTTCTAACTAACTTATACAATTCTAAGTGTTCGACTATACGATCCCTAATTATTGATTCCAGTAGCTTACCTACAACAGACGTTAAACTGATTGGCCTATAATTTCCCGCCGCACCTTTATCGCCTTTCTTAAAGATAGGTGTTATGTTTGCTAACTTGAAATTATCTGGCACGCACCCCTCAGAAATAGACGCATTAAAAATCTTTGTTAGAGGCACAACAATGCTATCTTTTAATTCTTTTAGTTGTATGGGATATATGGAATCCGGCCCCGGTGATTTACGCGTTTTCATTTTATCAATATAGCGCATTACCTCCCCTTCACTAACCACAATATTATCCAAAATATTACCATTATCAAAGGGTATTATGTCTATGACCGTAGGGATATTCGTTACATCTTCTATAGTAAAAACCGACGTAAAGAATTCGTTTAGCAAGGTAGCCATTTCCTTGTTTTCAGAAACTAGATCTCCGTTAACATTTTTCAACGGCCCCAAGACACTTTTTACTGGATTTCTAATGTTGACGTATTGAAAGAATCGCTTGGGGTTTTCTTTACCGTCACGAGCTATGGAGATTTCGCGCTTGGACTTTTTTAGCGCACTTTTCGCTTCACGCCTTAGAAATATGTAGTTGTTTCGTAACCACAAATTGTCTTTATCGCACTTATGTAGCCTATAAGCCCTATCTCTACTCTTTATAATGTTTCCTACCCTAGAAGTAAACCACAAGGGCTTGTTATTTACTTTCGCAACTGTAACTTGCAAGTCAAACAGAAACTTTACCGTTCGCACAGGTCCCTCTCGTTTTTAAGCGAGCTTTTGTGTTAACGCACACCATTTTGACGAGAGGAAATAACTCAAACCTTAACCAAGGGATAGTGATTTTGAACATTTTTGAACAATTTTGGGTTTTAACACGAGAAGTAACACCGTGTTCACATGCATTGTTTTTTGGAGCTTTTGTCGTGATCATATCGGTTTGTCTTTGCACTAATGTACGCACATTTCTACGCTTTCTACTGCCAAGATGTCATCATCGAAGCCGCCCAAGCACACCTTTTCTATGCTATTCACAGCTTCTATCGTATTAACTAATGTTTGGTGTTTCATTCATGTTAAAATTTATTAAAAATGTTTATTTTATTTATTCTATATAATTTATGTTTAATCTATTATAATTTTGGAGGCTGTTTATACTTGACTTTTGAGTGGCTTACAACGTAACCTATTTTTCCCATAATGCTCTTAACTAAATGCAACGCAAACCAGTTTACTGCGAACTCCTCTGGAACGTAACCTCGCGTTAAAACGAGAGAAATTTGTAATAAAAGGATCTAATACTGACCGTATAGGTTCCCTTTTTGGTATAGCTTTTGGTATATAGGGTAAAAAAAATTCACTAAGTTCCTGGTGAGTGGCTAAGCCCAGGCTGCTCAAACCCTGGAACATGTGCCAAACCTGGCACATTGTGACTCTGACGATGGCACATGGACACTCATCAAGGCAAATAAAAAATCAATGGTTATAATGCTGCACCAGCTTGAATTCAGAATGCCCTCGCGTAAGCAAGAAATTTGAGAATTTCCGGAGTGGTAATTGGCAACTCTTCTAAGACTGCCTGGAGCGCTTGCGCAATAAGATTTAAAATTCAGTTACTGAATAATCATTCATGTGTTAAGTGCGTCATATATGACAAATTGGCTGGATGGAAGCAAGTACACAAGGCTTTGTAATGCAGGTACCGTAAAGAAAACGTAAAACATAGTTATAAAATACGAGGGGCGGTCAGAAAATAAGTTTACACGGCGTATAATTTCGTAACTAAAGGACCTACATTGATTTATGTTTGTATCAGGTGAATTCGTTAATCATTGTTGACAACACTGCACATCGATTCGGCTGCCATCTACCGTACATTGGTTATATGAGTCAGTTGAACATGGCTGCTCTACTGGAACAGTGCCCTGTCCTACGGAGCATTCCAGGACGTTTACGTTTAATGGCGGCTCGTAAACGTTCCAGTGTTGAATAATATACAGCTGCATTGATTGTTGTGCCTTTTTGCATGAAGTCTGCGAGCAAAATGCCTTTGTGGTCCCAAAACATGTTAACCATCACTTTGTCAGAGGACCTCACAATCTTGAACTTCTTTGGTCGCGGGGACCCAGGGTGTTTCCATTCCATGCTGGCACGTTTTGTTTCCGGAGTACGGTGATGAACCCACGTCTCGTCTCTTGTGACAATGCGCTCGAGAAATTCTTGACCACTGACAGACTCGGAATATCTTTGCAGAAATGACAGGGCACTGTTCCAGTCAAGCCGCCATGTTCAACTGACTCATATAACTAATGTATGGTAGATGACAGCCGAATCAACGTGCAGTGTTGCCAACAATGATTAACGAATTCACCCGATACAAACATAATGAATGTAGTTCCTTTAGCTACGAAATTATACGCCGTGTAAACTTATTTTCTGACCGCCCCTCGTACACACGACATTTATTGGTTTACTAATAATGCAATTTATTTGTACAATATAAAAAAGTATATTAATTTAGACTTATTCGACATAGTCATAGTGGCACATTACGTTTTGCATTTTGGAAAACTGGCATAAAATATCACATGATTGCCATAAGTTTGAGCATCACTGGTCTAAACGGTCCCCAGTTTACAACCTAATTCTGTGAGGAGCCTTTTCATAACCCACTTTGACACGTAACAGGGAAAAAAACGGTTTAAAATTTTCATGTTAGACGCGACTTTACTACGTACAGTGTAAAAAAATTTGCAGTGCATGTAAAATTTCGTTTTAGTTGTTCGGTAAAATTTCTAAATTTTGCTAAAAATTTTAAACGGAGCAGTGATAAAAATCAGTGAGGAGAGCCAAAAACTGGCACAGAGCTAATGCCAGAAGAACGGGGCCCGTTACACTGACTCCTGGATTATTATTATTATTATTATCATTATTAGCCCGCATCACGGGGTACCACCACCCGACTTCAGTGTCTTCACTTCTCTTATAAGGAATCGGTGTTACCTACCGAGTCAGGGACATTATCCTTTAAACGGGACAGATTCGAAGTTTGCCCATTTTTGGTTCGTTTTTAGCGATATTTTACATCAGGACCTGACGCTTAACTATATTGAAAACCTCATTATTTCATTATATGAGGGCTACGTCGTGGCCACGTCGCAACACCGCTTCGCGTTAGATCAGCAAAGTTAAGCGACGTTCAGTTTGTTTAGTAATTGGATGGGTGATCGTTCTTGGCGTTCAGAAAATATATCGGAGACCTTTAGATGGTGGGGATTCCACGTAAATCTGTACGTTTCCTCCGTCATATGACCTTTAAGAAAGAAGCTAAACAACCCTGAAACATCTTATCATCAATCATTATATTTAATTTTTAAAAGAATTTTCAGCCAAAAGGAATTAAGATGTTTTTAGATTAAAACGAACATAAAAATCACTTTTATTGCTCTAGAAAGTGGGATTTAAATGGAACAGAGAGAGAGAGAGAGAAGTACCTCAAAAGGCCTTGCGGCTCATACCGAGGAGGTACCAATGGCAACGGGTGACAGGGGAAAAATGCCTACACCCTCAAATAGTGTACAAGATTCGGTCTAACTTTTACTTGAACTGATCCACAGAGGAGCTGTTCACAACTTCTGAAGGTAACCTGTTCCACGTATCACAGATCTTATAGGTAAAGTAATTCCCACACACATTAGTGCTAAACCGTTTCAAATCCAACTTCCAACCATTGTTGCGAGTTGAGTTATCATTTAAACTAAACATGCTTCTAAAATCGACATCGTTGAACCCGTGTAAGAACTTGAAAACCTCGTTGAGTTGACCGCGCAGCCTCCGAGTTTCAAACGACAACAAATTCAGGGCGCGTAAGCGTCGATTGTAGCCCATATGCCTAACGGAAGGGATTAACTTTGTGGCCCTCGGCTGGACTCGCTCAAGCCTGTCAATATCTTTCCTGAGGATGGGCAACCAGAACTGCACAGCATACTCCAGGTGCGGCTGAACTAGGGAATTGTACAGAGAGAGCACAATCTCCTTGTTCCGAAATCGAAATTGCCTCCTGTTATAACCCAACAGCTTCTGGGCTTTCTTTTCCACTTCTATGCACTGTTTGGTAAACTTAAGGTCGCTGATAATTAGCACACCCAAGTCCTTTTCCAAATCAGTGCTCTATATTACTCCCAACATCAAGTGTAGCCAATGTGCATCACCTTGCATTTACCCAAGCTGAACGGCATTTGCCATTTTTCGGACCAGTCTCCTATCCTACGTAGGTCCGCACGCAGTTGCTCGATCGCTTCGAGCGTCCCAACATTGCCCCAAGCTTGGTGTCATCAGCAAATTTGGCGATCCTACTGACGATGCCGCCGTCGATATCATTTATGTAAATGATAAACAACAGTGGCCCTAAAACGGAACCCTGAGGAACCCCGCTAGTGACCGAGGCCCAACCCGAGCTAGCCCCTTTAATTACAACCCTCTGCAGCTTATTCTAAAGCCAGTTTCCAATCCAGCTGTCTACTTCCCCATCGATATCCAGCGCGCGGACTTTGGCCATTAGCCGGCGGTGAAGTACCTTATTAAAGGCTTTCTCAAAGTCGAGATAAAGTATATCAATCGCCCTACTCTTATCGTACTCACTCCACATGACGTGGAAAAACTCGAGCAGGTTGGTGAGATACAACCTATGCCGCCTAAACCCATGTTGGGTAGGAATCCAAATGATCAACGATCCTATCCGCTATTATCCCCTCTAATAATTTACCTACGACCGAAGTGAGACTAATGGGACGATAGTTCCCTGGACTTTCGTGATCCCCTTTCTTAAAGATAGGGGTCACGTTGGCTTCACTCCAGTCACCAGGCACCTGGCCCGTCTCCAAAGATTTGTTGAAGATCACCTGGTCGCGCACTTCCCGCAAGACTCTGGGTAGGACCTGGTCTGGCCCAGGAGCCTTAAATGCATTCAGTTTGTCTATTCTATCAGCAACGTCTGTCGCGGTACACCTAACCCTATCCAGGCCAGCACCTTCGTGCCTGACGCCTGGCTCGGGGATGACGCTGGTGTCCTCTCTGGTGAACACTCCCGCAAAGTACTCGTTCAGCACATCAGCGATGTCCGGTCGGAGGACCGCAGCGCGCCGCTGGGGTCCTTTAACGGGCCTCTCATGCTTCTAATGGGCTTTCTACTATTAACATAACTGAAGAATTCCTTTGGGTTCGCCTCGCAGAGGCTTGCCACCCGGAGTTCTTTGTTACGTTTGGCTAGCCTAACCTTCGCCTTCCGCACAGGCGGACATACGCCTTAGTGTTCTCATGGGAACGATTGGCCTTCGCCTTCCTATACGCAGCTTTCCTATTTCGTATAGCCGAAGCAATGTCCCGACTGAACCACTTAGGCTGCGTTGAAGCAGGGGTGACCGGTTTTGAGGGTATGGCACAGCTGACTGCGCCATAAACTGGTCCGGGAATGCACTCCATACTCCCTCAACATCGCCGCCGACCTCTAACCCCATCTCACCTACGCTATCCCGGAGGCTAACAAAGTCCGCCCGCCGTAGATCGAGCTTACTGCCTCTCAAGTTACTACGCTTCACCCGAAGAACGCAGACACAGAACCTAATCAGACCGTGATTACTCCCGCCAAACGATTCGTCAACGGTGAGGCTAGTGACGAGGTTGTCTTTGGTCGTGAATACTAAGTCTAGAACGCTTTCGCCTCGAGTAGACCCACTGAGTCAGGAAGTTCCCATCAGCAAAGTCAACTAGCCTCCTCCCTTCGGCATCAGCAGTCCTGTCTTCCCAGTTTATGCCACGACAGTTGAAATCTCCTAAAACTACACACACCCTGTCCCCTAGCAGGCTACGGAGTTCGGTGTATAGGGCTGTATCCTCCTCGAGGAGGAGCTGCGGAGGTCTGTATACCAAGATTAACCTATAGTTCGTCCCTCCCACGTTCAGATCGACGCCAAGCAGCTCCCATTCCGATCGGAACTGGCAGTCAACCGGACTCAACGTGTCCCTCACGTATATTAGTACCCCTCCCCCCTCCCCATGGGTGCGGTCCTTGTGAAACATTCTATACCTGGGGATCTCGAACTCCCCAAAGTAGTCCCTACGATCAGTATGAATCCAGGACTCGGTGATAGCAACATCCTGGTATTCTGATGCTAAGAGCGCCCGTAATTCGCAAAACTTATTCCTAATCGACCTAGCATTAAAAAGCACTGCACGGAGGGAGCCTTCGCTATTCTGACAGCCCCCTAGCACGACCCGTTTCACGAACAACCAGGGTTGTCGGTAGTTGAAGAGCCCCTCACCAACGAGGGGTCAACTTCCGCAGGAGCCTTGGACCCCTCCAACAGGGAAGGAGGGTCACCCACCTGTACATGGACGCACCCTTCAGTTGAAGGTACGTCCGCTAGCGGCTCAAGATCATCTCTTCTCGGTGGGGGCCCGTCATCAATCCCGGGCTTGACCTCACCATACGGTATAGGTGCCAGTCGAGCAGCGCGCCTAGCACACCTTTACCTTTGACATTGAGGTGGATACTATCCCTCTGATAAAGGTCCCACCTACCCGAAAACGCATCGAAAGGGTAACAAACCTCACGCCTAGTGGGACGCACAAGTCTCGCACCCTCTCGTTGATGCCAATGACCTTACTGAGCGCGTGGTCACTGGCATTCATCCGCGGTATAATACCCATCAACATTCTCCCGTCTGTCTTTAGTTTCAGATCATCCGCAAGAGACATTATCTCGATGATGATCCCTTCGGTCGAACCTACCCTACCGCCTTTGAGGAACAGGTCGTTGCCACCAGCGTGGACAACGATCGCAGTCCTCAGACTAGCCACGCGTAGCTTCTCTAGCTCCTTCCTGAAGTGCGCCGTTCCCCCCCTCGGGTAAGCACCTTATCTTCCTCCTGTCCCGGTCTGCAGAAGCAAAGTACTTCTCCTGGCCCCTGGTCTGTGAGTTCCCAATCAAAACGGTGTCTTCCTCCTTAGCGCACAGGAGACTAAAGCGGTTGGAGGTCCTGACAGCGGCAACTGGGGTCTCAGGCTTCGGCTTCGCAGCCTTCTTGCCCGATACCTTTTGATACCCATCGCCACCCGTAGACTCAGCCGCATTTACAGCACCCGACCCATCCCGACAGGCAGCTACATCCTTCGGTTTCTTTGTGCCATCAGTAGGCCCCTTCCCACCCTTTTCCTTTATCGGCCCCTTCCCACCCTTTTCCTTTATCGGCCTCTTCCCACCCTTTTTCTTTATCGGCCCCTTCCCACCCTTCTCTATCGGCCCCTTCTTTGCGCCCTGCCTTCCCTCCACCTTGCGTCGCGGTTCTGAGCATTCCACGTTGGTCACTGGCGATTCCTGACACTGATTTTGCACCCCGGCCCCCGGTTGCACCTCTACCCTTTCTCCGCGGTCTCAAGCTCTGTCCAGTCCGCCGCTGGACCGCCTTTCCAGAGCGACTATCCTATCAATAAGCTCCAGGGTGGAGGGCGCAGCCGCGTCAGCGACCGCCGCGCCTCCAACAGCCGATCTGGACGACTCGAGCCGCCGCTCCTCTAGCTTCTCGTACAACTGCATGAGAGAGAGAGAGAGAGAGAGAGAGAGAGAGAGAGAGAGAGAGAATTTTTGCTGCAAAATATTTGACTATACTATGAATGAAATGAGCAAATCAAGACATGTTTAGAAACGTGTACATGAAAATGTGCGTTAAGGCATATTGTGCAGAAGTGTAGGAAAAAACGTGAAATTTAAAATTATACTGAACTTAGCACATGCACGAGAGCATAATACATGAATAAGAGAGATGGCATATAATAATGAAACCTAAAGACGATCGTACCAATTTATTAACTTCATTTATTATTGTATAGTGTACGGTAATTACTGTATGACTTCAGTATTACACTGAATAATATGTACACAGTATAATCAGAGTAAATTTTAAAATAATAATAATAAGTCATAGTTTCTCCTTTATCTCTGGGTTCGTACGGTTAAAGGTTCTTACTCTGGTTTCTCAACCGGGATCCCAGGATCCTGGCCAGAAAATGATAACCTTAAATCCCGGGATTTCCCAGGTTTTACAAAGTATTCTAAAAACGTTATTTCAAATAGTTTTACGTTAATTTACTACTGTATCTAGAAAATACAAACATAAAGACTATGATGACAAATTTATAATAGCACGAATCACGTTGCGCTGTACAACTCGACTAGTGCCTAATAGTATTGTACTCGAGTTGATAACTCGTGATGTTTTTGTTATTGTTTTCTCAAATTTGTTTTGCAAACGATTTTTTATTTTTTAACTGAATATTTGCATTTTTGCTTTTTTGTTTTGTGAAAGAAGAAAATGTTTGATTTTGAATAGAATATTTAACTTACAAGGAATATATATATATATATATACACAGGGTGTTTGAAAACTTTCTGTACAAATTGTAATGGGGGATAGGCAACACCAAGACAAACCCTTTTCGTCTATAAGTGTATGTCCGCTGACGTCACCATTCGGCGCGAGAGGGCGCCGCTGCAATTGGCTAAAGGTGAAGCGGGCTAGACTCGCGCTTGCCGCGGGCATTCTTAAATCGGACGTAGTACGCGTAACATGGAGCGCTTCACGACTGCTGAGATGGCTGACATGCATATGGTGTATGGGGCTGCCAATGAAACGGAAGAGCTGCTGTGAGGTTGTACCGACAGCGCTTCCCAAACCGACGTGGTGTCAAACCACCAAACGTTTTGCGCATTTGCATCGCGACTGCGAGAAACTGGAACATTCCATGCAAACATGCATGACACTGTCGGGAGAGAAACGTGCGCACTCCCTGACATAGAAGAAGAAATCCTACGGCGATTTGAGGACAATCCAAGCGCAAACACGCGAGGTGTTGCGCGTATCCTCGTGTGAACCACGACCTGGTCTGGAGAGTGTTGCACGAGCAGCAGTTACATCTGTTTCAATCGTCAGAGAGTCAGGCATTTACAACCCGTGTAGCATGTGGATTTGCGTGCGCCCACACGTGAGAATTGTGCATGTTAACACACCCTCACGTGTGAAACAGGCCTCATCTGAGAACAGCACTAGCCGGAAAATTAGGCTGCAACCGCTGTCTCTGCAGAAACCAGCGTGCGAATTCCACACGAAGAGGGTAATCCCGAGGTTGTAATGCCTGGAACTCTCTGACGGTGAAACGGATGTACTGCTGCTCGTGCAACCTCTCCAGACCAGGTCGTGGTTCACACCGAGGATACGTGCAACACCTCGCGTGCTTGCGCTTGGATTGTCCTCAAATCGCCGTAGGATTTCTTCTTCCATGTCAGGAGTGCGCACGTTTCTCTCCCGACCAGTGTCATGCATGTTTTGCATGGAATGTTCCAGTTTCTCCGCAGTCGCCCGATGCAAATGCGCAAAAGTTTGGTGGTTTGGCACACGTCTGTTTGGGAAGCGCTGTCGGTACAACCTCACAGCAGCTCTTCCGTTTCCATTGGCAGCCCCATACACATATGCATGTCAGCCATCTCAGCAGTCGTGAAGCGCTCCATGTTAGGCGTACTACGTCCGATTTAAGAATGCCCGCGGCAAGCGCGAGTCTAGCCCGCTTCACCTTTTAGCCAATTGCAGCGGCGCCCTCTCGCGCCGAATGGTGACGTCAGCGGACATACACTTATAGACGAAAAGGGTTTGTCTTGGTGTTGCCTATCCCCCATTACAATTTGTACAGAAAGTTTTCAAACACCCTGTATGTATATATATATATATATATATAAGCAAAGAACCACAGGGAAAAGGAAACACGAAGTCCGAGCGCTTTTTCGTGATATATTCACATCTTCAGGGACAAGAAAGAAATAGACAGAATTTACAAGGTAAATGAGTTAAATACACAAACGAAAAAAATTCCCCAATAGGAACTCAATTTAAAAACAATAAAACAATCTAAAACTTTCCCAATAGATAACTTAATCTAAAGGCTACTAAATTATTGAATTCATAAAAAAAAACTATATATAGGAATTGGACAATTAACCTGTACACAAAAATGATAACAGTTATTAGAAATAGTATTTAATTAAAACAGGCAATTAAGTGGCAAGAATCTAAGGAAACGAAAGACATGGTGCAATCGTCGGCACGTGCTACTTCCAGAATATTCCGTTACCTATTGGGAAAGCGAAAAATTCCCCAACAGGCACCTCAATCTAAAAACAATCTAAAAATTTTTCCCAATATATAACCTGCTCAAAAGTCTACTAAACTATCGAGAACATAAAGACTATATAAAACAAATAATACAATTAAAATGTACACATCAAAATGTTAACAATTATTAAAATAATATTTATTTAATTAAAGCAAACAATTAAGTGACAAGAATGCGGCCAAAATAATCCACCACCTTTCTAACAATGTATGAGTCTAATTTGTAAAGCCAGGGCTAATATCAAGAACAAAATCAGCATTATTCTTGATTACACTCGATTTAATTATGTTTCTACTAACAATAGATTTGCTAAAACTTAATTCGGAGGCATTTTTCCAGTCAATGGGATGATTAGTATCTCTTACGTGAATGAAAATGGCGTTAGATTCCTGGCCGGTTCTTATACTGTATTTATGCTGCTTAATACGTAACTCTAGCGTCTTGCCAGTTTGACCAATGTAAAATTTATTACATATTGTGCATGGAATTTTATATACACAACCCTGTTCACTTAAAGGGGAGTTTTCAATCAATGAATTCTTAATTACATCTAAATAATAATTGTTCCTATATACATTATTATTCGGCTCACCACATTAACGTAAAACGAACCGTTTTTTCTACTTTGTTCCTAAGATGCTTACGAATTTGTAGCCCAGAGTTCATTGATGATGAAATTAGTAAAATATATAAAATTGCGTTTGATTTAAAATATCCAAAGCACTGCATAGATAAATCTTTTAAAATGGCAAAGAAAACCTTCTACGAGGTAAAAGACAAGACTCCTTATACCACAAAAACGTCTTAGCATTACCATTTAAAGAAAATTTCCTTGATCTGCCGAAACTGCTGAGGACTTTCAACGTAAATATCGCGTTCAGAAATTTAGATGTAATTAAGAATTCATTGATTACAAACTCCCCTTTAAGTGAACAGGGTTGTGTATATAAAATTCCATGCACAATATTTAATAAATTTTACATTGGTCAAACTGGCAAGACGCTATATTTACGTATTAAGCAGCATAAATACAGGGCTATTCAAAAGATTCATCCGATTTCAACTGAGAATACTTCCGTACCTATCAACCGTGCATCAACTGGGCATACACCACATGAAAGAGGAAATATCCGAGTTTTACAAGATCACCGCGAGAGGGCTCCAAAGTCACGCCGTGGCCTAGCCTAGCAACAAACAGTCAGTGTGAAAATGGCGTCCGCCGTTGGATTGGTCGCAGTGGGCCCCATGACTTGGTGCTCCACAGCTGGCCCCCTAGGTCGCCGGATCTTACACCGTGCGACTTCTTCCTTTGGGGGTACGTTAAGGATACTGTGTACGTGCCACCGTTGCCCACATCTTTGGATGAGCTCCGAACTCGCATTGTTACTGCCGTAGAGTCAGTGACAACGGACATGCTGGAGCGAGTATGGAGGAATTCGACTATCGTGTCGACGTTGCTCGTGTAACTAGGGGAATCACATAGAGCATTTATGAGGTGAGAGACAAAATTGGGACAGTTTTTCTTTTGGTTGATGTATCACAAATCACTCTGTATTTGTAACATTAAAAAATATTCTCATTTGAAATCAGGTGAATCATTTTGAATAGCCCTGTACAGTATAAGAAACGGCCAGGAATCTAACGCCATTTTCATTCACGTAAGAGATACTAATCATCCCATTGACTGGAAAAAATGCCTCCGAATTAAGTTTTAGCAAATCTATTGTTAGTAGAAATATAATTAAATCGAGTGTAATCAAGAATAATGCTGATTTTTTTCTTAATATTAGCCCTGGGCTTTACAAATTAGACTCATACATTGTTAGAAAGATAGTGGATTAATGTGACCGCATTCTTGCCACTTAATTGTTTGCTTTAATTAAATAAATATTATTTTAATAATTGTTAACAATTTTATGTGTACATTTTAATTGTATTATTTCTTTTATATAATCTTTAATTTTTCGCTTCCCCAATAGGTAACGAAATATTCTGGAAGTAGCACGTGCCGACGATTGCACCATGTCTTTCGTTTCCTTAGATTCTTGCCACTTTATTGCCTGTTTTAATTAAATACTATTTCTAATAACTGTTATCATTTTTGTGTACATGTTAATTGTCCAATTCCTTTATATAGTTTTTTTTTATGAATTCAATAATTTAGTAGCCTTTAGATTAAGTTATCTATTGGGGAAGTTTTAGATTGTTTTATTGTTTTTAAATTGAGTTCCTATTGGGGAATTTTTTTCGTTTGTGTATTTAACTCATTTACTTTGTAAATTCTGTCTATTTCTTTCTTGTCCCTGAAGATGTGAATATATCACGAAAGCGCTCGGACTTCGTGTTTCCTTTTCCTTTTCCCTGTGGTTCTTTGCTTATTAAAAAGATCACGTTGTTCTGTGATTTTATTGCATATATATGAAAATTATTTCACGAAAGTAACACGTGAATAATATTCATGATGAAAATAACCACGAAGGAAAAAGGACCATTCTGTGTTTCTTTTTTCCTTCGTGGTTATTTTCATTATATATATATATATATATATAATATATATATATATATATATATATATATATATATTATATATATATATATATATATATATATATATATATAATTTTTAACGGAAAATTTAACTGCTTGCTTTTTTTTTGTAAAAAAGAAAGTTTTGTTTTTTAAGTGGAAATACGTTTTAAATGAAATTCTACTGAAACTGTTATTTTCATACCCATGTAGTGTAGCTAACATCGCATATTGGGATTTATCGTTATTTGTCCATATATTGATATTCATATTTACAATAATCCGCGAAATCCCGGGACGATGGCCGATTTTGTCCCGGAAAACCGGAATAGTGAAAACCCCTGGAAACGAGAAACCCTAGTTTTTACTGATTACACCAGTACACATTTGAAAACGTGTCGATCGATTTTTACAAACTAGTTGGTGATTCTATATAATTTGAGTGCGCTGATCTCAATATAGTTAGTTTTTCCCTATCACATATGGTTTTCTTACTACAGGGTGTGTCATAAATCCCCCATTTATCCCCAAATGTGAACCATCTTATCGAGACCAACATTGGATTGCACATGCTAAACCATAAATTTTGTTGTTATAGACTACAGTAACGCTTACATAATAATGTAGGGTAAATATATATAACAACCAGTCCCGTTCCCAGCAAAATACTCTCTCCCCTCCCATCAATGGGTGGTTAACATTTGGGGACAGATGAGGTATTACAACACCCCTTGTAGCACGAAATCTTTAGGTGATAGAGTAAAACCTAATTAAAGCAGAATTAAATAGCTCCTAGCTCTTGGACAAGCATATTGCTTGTTTATGAAAGAATAAAAAAATAACTGAAAGAAACAAAATATATTTACCTTCTTTACTTGCAAACATTTCAGGACTTATTCCAAAGACTTAAGTATGTGTCTGATGCCACTAAATTGTTCTCCTGCAATCTAGACCCCAAAAGTTCTGCAGAGTCCTTAGGCAGATTCAAATCCCTGACTAAGTCATTTAGTTCGGCTTGGGTTAATGGTTTAGGAGGATCTCGGTCAGCTGTTGGCTGTTCATAAACATCATCATTGTCTGGATTTGGAGCTGAATCCGAATCCGAATTGTATTGATCCAGACTCTCAGGTGGGCGGGGAATAGGAACTTCTGGACCATGGGGTACCGGCCTTATTGCAGATGGAAGACTTGGGTATTGAAGGCTCTCTTTATTCTTTGCATTATAACCTTTAACATTGCAAGAACAGAAGTAGCAGTCGTCGGTATGGTTTCTAGGCTCGCGCCATACCATAGGGATCCCAAATGGCAAACTTTTCTTTTTACCTTTGCTCCAATTCTTAGTGCCGCAACACACGTAAGACAAACCTTGTGTGGAGCCCAACTTTTGTCTTGATCTCCTAATTTAATTCCAAAATAAGCATGATAAGCTCTCTTAATGAAGGTCGTTACATATGTCCTTTGTTTTACAACAACATACCGACCACAAATATAACAAAATATGTCTGGACTATGGGTACATCCTCTAGAAGCCATTATTAAAATTTTAAAGACGTAATGTTAGAATTATCTATCTGAAAAATATGAAAAAACGAAATTAATTAAAGATAAAAAAGGTAAAAAATTACAAAACGCCCCAAAATTGTTTTGCTAATAACTTTAAAACTGTGGGTGATAGAAAAAACTGGTAGCATTTTTTAATTCAGCGCAGCGAACTGCTTCAGAATAAAGAAATCGATTTTCATGCGGACCGGTGAATTATTTATTCTAAAACAATTTACACTAACTGTAAACTTATACTCTTCTTTAAAGCTAAACCTTTGAGGTTTGCATTTGCGGCAACAAAAAATTCAAAAGGTAAACGACTAACGATGACTAAACTAATTTATTCCATAACGACTAAACAAATAAATAAAGAAACAATACATCTAATAATAAACCTAAACGACTAAGAAAATAGGAAAATCAAATAAACCTAATTAGCGGACAGTACGTAGCTTCTAAACACCACACGATAAGATATACGAGCGATTTGAAATGATTCAAGAGACTGTTGTACTCTAACGAGCAAGTTCCAAGACTCGAAACGCAGTTCTGAACCCTTTGGAATGAATTCCACTTAGTATAAAGTTAAACAACCGATCCTTTAAATGATAGTTTTGCGAAGCTATATGATACAATATACAAAAATACTCCAATACTAATTTACGAATGCAATGTAATAGTATAAAATACAGCGAAACATCTCGTATACCGTTGTATCTCGTAAAGAAGCTTCAAATTTTTAATCCCATTCGTAAAACGGGCTTGACCGGTACCTATAACGTAATTATTAATTTAAAATTAAAAACAAACCAAACTGAATTACAAATGTTACTGTCAAGATTTTAACATAATACCTCAAACTATTTCCTTTACGATCCGTTTACCTTCGCTTTTAATATTCAGTGAAACTCAACATAATCCTTTAAATCAAAACAGTAACTTACTTTCCCACAATTTAGAAAACTTTAACAAATATATTAAATATTTCGAGCAAAATCTTTGTAACTAAAAACTTACGTATGAAGTAATAATTATAATTTATTCAGTTTAAACGTACTTTACATTTACAAAATCAGCGTTTGCGGATTTTTAACAACCACAGCACCAAAAATACGTTCATACAATGGTTTATTTTGATACTTTGACACGTTTACCATTCAGCGCAATCCAACCACCGAACCAGCCAGTTACACATTGACCCGAGTCACACATTGAGACCAGTCATCGGATAAAACAAACAAATACAGTATATAATCCTTTTACAATAATAATATAATAATAATAATAATAATAATAATAATAATTGGGGGACTATAACTTTTCGTGGGACCCGAACCATCTACTCCAACAATGAAGCGGGACACCTTTATCGCTCAAATATGAAGTCGAGGTCGAAACTTGAACCCAGAAGCTTCATATTAACCGTGGCCGATGTAAACTTACTAAAACTGACTTAATAAGTGGGTAATTCACTACAGAAACCGTTTAATTATATATGAAGAAGAGGAATGAGATTGTTTTAATGTAAATAAGGTAATCTCTTGGGTAAACAAGGATACTCCTTTGGAAAACACGAACAAGGGATAATATATGTTAACTAAAATTCTACTTTTATAACACTTTCAAATTTACTTCTTTAACATTTATCAGTGAGAATTAATGCTAGAATAATGTTTGAATGTGGCATTAATGCTTTAAAATTTCACACACACACACACACACACATATATATATATATATATATCCGAACATTTGGGGGGGTGGGGGGAGTAATAAAATAGTAATAAAAACGATTCATTAAAATTAGTAATTTTTTGTAATGCTTTTCAGAAGTTATCATACGTATTTCTTGCATGAACTTATTGGTTTAAATATATATATATTACTTCTAGATGAGGTGTATGGCGCCTAAATTATTTTTTTTTTTAATCTTTTCAGATTATTTGGAGCTAAATGTGATAAATGCGGGGCAGGATTCACGAGAACTGACATGGTGATGAGAGCAAGAACGAAAATATTTCATTTGAACTGTTTTAGGTATATATAAACTCAAAACTCGTTCTGTAAAAGTGTTATTTTTAAGCGAAACAAACTGTAAACAAAGACGTTCTTAATTGAATTTCAATTAAAATTAACTATGCTTTAGATGTTTTAACACTTGTTTGTATAAGATCTGATACATACTGAGTTCATATAGATATACGCGAGCAAGAACTTTCTGACTGTTAATAATAATAATCAGTGAGAGGAGAGCCAGAAACTGGCATGGCACTCAGGTCAGACTAATACGGCCCATTCCGCTAATTTCCTGATTATTATATACCGGCACCATCTGGAGTCGAACCCCCGACCTTAGTGTCTTTACTTCGCTTACGAGAAAACGGTGCTACCCACTAAGCTGTGGGCGCTGGCGTCCCGACTCATCATACCCTCTTTCTTCGCTCTGAAGGTGTAGCGCGTGCGAGAAACAGCTTTTACCCGGTGACGAATTTGCCTTGAGAGAGGAGTGCCTCTTTTGTCGTCATGACTACGATTCTATCAAAGAGGAAGTCAATGACGAAGAATTAACTGACGATAATCATAATACAGACATTACTTGTCCCGTCCAACTTGCAGGTGAGAGTATTTTTTATTTATATATACAGTATATATAATTAATTGGATTCAGGTATGCGTTGCTCTTACATTAAAAGCGTGACGCGCAAGTTTAATTCGTTTACCGTTTCACAAGTTTGGAAAAACTGAACTGGAACCAATTTAAAGAAATTTACTCAGTTTTGTACGTGTAACTACTGTGTATATACTGTACATATCACGCAAAACCAAGACTTCCCACAACAAAAATCTTCCCACAAAAAAAATCTATTGTTTAATCATTCAAAAAAAAAGTTTTGAAGTCCATTTCTTCTCTCTAAAGAAGTTTTGTATCATTAAAAGAAGTTATTACATCATGTGACAAGGAGCTTTGATACCCAAAAGAAGAAAAAACTTCCCCTAGAATGTCCCCTCAAAAACAAGTTATAAGTTCTAAATTTAGAGGGTTTTATTTCGAGTGTACAGAATTGCCATGAATAATTTCAGTCTATTAATATAGGCTCTACCTTTAATTTTACTGTGTCGGGGACATAACATCACCACTCTAAAAACAATAACTTAACCTAACCTAGCGTAACCTAAGCCCAACTTAATCTAACTCACATTAACTTGTCGACGATTTTGTTACATCAATCGGATGTCGTCAGCCCCATAAAAATAAAATACTTTAACAATTCTATTTTTAACCATTGTCTGTCTGTTCGCTTGCCTATTTTGTCTGTGTCTGTCTGTTTGTATCGGTTTCAGTG
>JAJOZX010003828.1:157500-205000 GCA_023014485.1 Bathynomus jamesi
ATATCACAACAACTGAGACAAACTATATAAAGTTAATCCGTAATAAAGGGGAAATAAAAAAAAAAAAAAATTGCTAATTTTAAAATAGAAATAAAAACCCGATATTTCTGTTCGCAACAACGGTGTCCTTCTCAAGGTGGTAAAAAAATTTAAAAACTGGAGCTGATACTCAATTTTTTACTTTTTTACCATCTTGAAAAAGGTACCGTTGAAGCTGGCCGAAATATCTGGGGGATTTCTGTCTATTTTTGAATTGATATTTCAAAAAAAAATTCTCTTATTGCGAGTTAATTTTTTATAAGTTGATGTATAATTTTTATAAATGTATACAATGATATTTTCCCGCATGATAAATATATGAACATCAGTCATAGCCCTTCATTAATTTAAAGCGCTTTCCGAGTCGAAATTATCACAAACAAAACTTACTCTCTTCAAGTGCACTCGATTTCTTTGTTTAATGAGTTACCAAATTAAATGAAAAATGCGACAGCTACTACTACTACTTACTAATTTGTTAATATATATATATATATATATATATATATATATATATATATATATATATATATATATATATTACTCTCGATATGTTTTCAAACGTGAACGAGAAGTCATGCAATCTTTTTTTTTACGTGTTGTGAGTAATTTTCCATTTGTCGAATCGCGCGACACGAAACCGTATCTAAACACAGTGGGTGCGCGAGTGCTTTTTTACAGGCCGGACCGAACTGGCAACATTTTTGTTAATAATTAGAAGAGTGAAATTCTAAATCACAGTCTTTAAACGTGAGCTACTCTCACGTGAGCTGCTCACTTGCTGTTCAACTTGATCAATTATATACGCGTGTATAATTGATCTACATATAGTGCACGCGCTTTTAGGCTGGGGGGGGGGGAGGGGGGGGTTGAACAGATATGGATCTCGTTATACACGACAATTTGTAACAGAGAAAAGATAAAGAATCAGTTATTGTACACTTATTTAAGTATTTCCTACCGATATCATTCATTAGTCCAAGAACTTATTAATACGGGGAAAAACGAAATAAAATTAAAGTATAATTGGGAACTTCTTTGAGTAAAATCATTAAATGTACTGATTTACGGAAGCGAGAGGCGAATAATTTTGCAATCTGCAGCATGCACCAAGCTGTCAACCTATTGATTATAAAAGTGGGTTTGGTGAACGAGTCAACACGAAATATTGCGTGATCATATTTTTACTTGGGTGAGGGAGAGAAGCCCCCCTCCCCCTAAAAAAATACATATGTATAAAAAAGGTAAATAAAGGTAATTAATATACAACCTGTGTACGATATTAAATCCAAATATGTCGTGAAGGAAATTGACAACGCGTACAGGAAAACATTTTAGCTAAAACGATAAAATTACCTCGAATCTGCATGACTTTGCTAAAATTAAGCGAACAAATAACACTCTCTTTCGTACTTTCTGCGGTAATATGTACGGACAGCAACTCTGGGTGAATTATAAAAAAGGTTCTGGTAGAACTCTAAATTTGCCGTACAACAGGTCTTTTAGACTCTTACATAAATTACCCCCGAGATGCTTAGCTTCGCAAATGTTTGCTACCCGCAATGTCCCAAGCTTCCCGGAGGTAACAAGATATGCTCAATACAGTCTAATGCAAATACTTAAAAAATCAACCAACCCGATTAACTAAACTATCTATGAGTCTTGCCGTTTATCCTCTAAAGTCTAAGCCAGTGGTTCCCAACCTTTTCACCACCAAGGACCCCTTTTATTTTTATTTTTTTCCCACGGACCCCATGTTTTTGAAAGATTCCGTCTACCAAACAAACTGTTTTTATTAACTAATAATTAACTCGTTTTCTCATTTTTCACTATCAAATAAAGGACATATAAGAGAGTATGCAATTAAAATACAGCATATTAAAAAAGTATTAATAATTCCAGCCAAGAGCAAGGAAACTTGAAATTTTAGCCTGAGCTCCCTTATCGTGGGTAAATGTACGATTTCCATTGGAGCCTCTCAAAATATTGAAAGCTCACGGACCCCCAGTACTACCTTCGCGGACCCCCAGGGGTCCGGGGACCCCAGGTTGGGAACCACTGGTCTAAGCTATGGAATTCTAGGTCCGAAAACGTCTGTCTGTAGCTCCACTTAACTTCGACATTACTGTATTATTTCTAATCAATTGTGTATATTTTTATCCTTAGTATGTGAACTGTCATTGTATTAATAATATTTGTCATATGGACTATAGTCTGCCAATAAACCTTTTAATTTTCATTTTCAAATGTTTGTTAGCGCGATAACGCAATAACTGTACTTTGTAATATGCCTCTTTAAATTTTCCTCTTACAAAATGCAGTTATTGTAACAAGCATTTATATATGTGCTTTAAATAGTCGAAAACATACAGTGCAACATATCAAATGTTGCTAGGACTTCGCGGAGTTTAAACTGTTTCTTTTTAGAGTCCGGAGTGGCTCGTTCAGTTAAAGCTTCCCAAACTTCACAAGGATTTGACCTCCACTATTTCCCGGTTTCTCAGTAAACTCCCTTTTCAAAGTTCCCATTAAAAGAAGACGTTAGACACCGACAAAATCCACAAACCCAGCAGCTGTTCGTTTTTCCACACAATAAAGAAATTGGTTGGTAGATAAATGGGTACCCGGGGTAGCCTCGTGGTTAAGACGCTGGGCTACTGCTGGTGGGGCGTGGTTCGGATTGCACGTTAAATTGTGGGTCTAAAGTGGAGTGACAAGCTTGACCTTTGTCAGAATGAACAATTCGGGCGGAAGCAAAACCAAGGTTACAAACCTATTTATTCTGTATGTAAAACCTAAGCGTCTATCAACTAACGGTAATTTTCATTTAATTAATTATTTATTTTATTAAATGAAGCAAAAGTTTTAAATAAAACCTAATATAAAAAATTAATTTACAAATTACTTTTATTAAATTAATAACTATACACTTATTTTTAGAGAATAATAATTGTTCATAGTATATAGTGATATTACTACTTCAGTACCGTATCTTTCATAATGAAACTGCAGACACCATATCTAAAAGTTTTCTCAGACACCCCCCCCCCCCCCGACCCCGACCCACACCCCCTCCACCATATATACTGTACATTTTATATGAACCACTTCGATTCATTTTGCGTAATTCTCTCCGGTTCTCATCCATTCGTATCAACTGCGTAATTTTCATCTCTGTTAAATTTTTCTATATTTGGTAGTTACATCATAGAATTCGCCAATACATTTCTTTACACCATTACATTCACCATCTTTGTATATTGTTACTTTCTACACGTTTTGATGTTCACGCACGATCCGTAATGGATATTCGTTCATTTTCATATACAGTATCTAAGCGTAACTTCTACAATACGCAACCCGCCTTCTATTCCGTGCATATAGTACAAATAGTAACATTCTTAAAGCCTTCCAGTCAAAGTACTTAAATGTAACTTTATAAGTGTAACTTTGCAATTTTAACAAATAAATAACTGAAATGAATAACCCTTTATTTATAAAATAAAATAAATACAATTTTTACAATTTTTATTGTTATTTCAACGTAAAATAAATAATTGCGAAATTGGACTATTTATGTTATGTAATTTGGCCTTTAAGCTTTAGGCTTCACTGCTCTCTTAATTAAAGATAAAACATAGTTATTATTATTAACTAATAATATATAAATCATGAATAAGAATTATTAATTAATTAATTTTGAATACATAAGTGAACTAATAATTGAAAATGAGACAATGAATTTAAATAAATGTGACGTCATTAAGTTATTATTAATATTTACATTTATAAATTTATTTTTAAAATAAATATTATTATATTACAATTTCTGTTATGCTAAAATAATACAGTATTACAATTTCTGTTAAGTTACAATAATACAAATAATACTGCTAATTGGACTATTTGTATTATATAATTTAACCCTTAATACATGACAAACAAGTCACGTTCAAATTATGATTAATACAAACGAACTAATAGTGGAAATAGTGTGTATATGTATATGTATATATATATATATATATATATATATATATATATATATAATATATATATATATATATATAATATATATATGAAACAAATACAAAGTCATTACTGAAGATATGATACCAATACAGTACAAAGAAATGAATGTTAAACACGAGAAATGAACAAGTAATGAATATATCATACATTTAATCTTAGACTTTCAATAGTATTTCATTATTGATCGAACTTTCAAATTGCTTTTAAACGAATTTACGTTCACTACTTTAATACATTCAATACTGACCGTTGGGTTCCCTTTTTGGTATATGGGGGTCAAAAAGAGAGCCGGTAAGTTCCGGTTAGTGTCCCTGATGTCCCTAATTTCAAATTCAATTCTGAGAGGAACCTTTGCTTTAACCTATTTTGACACGTAACAGGGAACCGACTGTTTAAACATTTCATCTCGTACGAAACTTTACTGCTTATAGTAGTACGTTCCAAATCAGACTTTTAATTGTACATATTTAAGCAATACAACTATGCAGTGCATAATTCAAATTATATTTCCACCTGATGAACACCTCAGAATAGGTCGAAATAGTGTGCTTCTAATAAATTTATTTGTTAATGTAGCTTTATTCCCTTAATTCAGTATTTCCCAACAGAGTGCCGCAAAATTTAATGAAAAAAAAAAAGCAATTGAAAAGCGAAAAGTTAGTGAAGATATGAAAATTGCAAGTGAAACAAAGCAATCGTGCATTGTTACGTCCATATATATATATATATATATATATATATTTATATATATTATATAGGGTGTCCATAAATGATTACCCTGATTGAAGCATGCTAAACTTTTAAATAAACACTCGTATTCAAACACAGTTTTAATCATAAGTAGATAAACATACAAAGTTTTGATACATAGTTAATGAACTTAATAAGCTTCCACATGTGCACCCCTAGTGGCACGTAAAATGTCTAAACGGTATTTACACTCACGCCATACATTTTCCAACATTTGTGGGTTAACTGTTGCAAATGCATCCGTAATGCGTTCTCGCAATGTCCTGATATCTGGAACAACTGTTGCATAAACCAAATCTTTAACATGACCCCAGAGAAAAAAATCCAGCGGGGTAATGTCTGGTGATCTTGGGGGCCATGGGATTGGCCCGTCCCTGCCAATCCATCGATTTGGAAATGTTGCGTCGAGAGTTTCACGAACAACATGCGCCCAATGAGGGGGTGCCCCATCTTGTTGGAAGATGACAGTTGGCTGCCTGTCCTGCAGCTGGGGGATGGCGTAATTGGTGAGCATATCCAGGTACACAGTTGCGGAAACAGTGTTCTCAGCGAAGAAGAAAGGACCAATCATCTGGTCATGCATTAGTCCACACCAGACATTGATCTTCGGACTGCTCCGAATATGCTCCCTTACGGCACGTGGGTTTTCCGATCCCCAAATACGCACATTGTGTCTGTTGACTCTACCACTAAGATGAAACGTAGCCTCGTCTGAAAAGCAGACACGTAACAAGAAGTCATTATCCTCGTCAATGCTATTCAAAATGTCAATAGCAGTGGTGGGCACCGTTAACCAAAAAGTTAACTTCGATAACGATAATCCGTTAACCCCAATTTTTAACTCCGATAACGATAATCCGATAATTTTACTACAAAGTTAACGGAAGTTAACGATAATTCGTTAACGATAACTATTTCTTTACTAACATTTAAAAAAATCAAGGAAAAAGCTTTAAAACCCATAGAAAATGTTTATTTATGCAAAATCCAACAATAAATAGGTATTTAACTGTATTTTTATCAAGTTTTGCAACTTTTTTGCTTAATAACTTTTTTTTTTATTTTTAATAAAAAATGTACTGATTACATGTTTTGAAACCCTTGTAACCACTAACCATTATCTAAATTTTAATTTACCAGAGAATTATTATGGCGGGAACTGAAAGGTAAAATTAAATTTTAGACACATTTATTAAAGACTATGACACAATGTGCTGGTTGCCCTTCAGAAAGACCAACTTCTCAAAGTTAGGCCCAACTGCCAGTCTTGACCTCTTGGGCCTCAGGATGTCCTTGCCGAGAGAGAAGAGCCGTTCCACTGCGGCAGAGGACGGAATTGGCAGACTGAAGTTATGGCGGTTTGAATTCATTCGCGGAGCAGTGATCTTCCGTGAATGACTCCTCGCAGTTAACGTGTTAACGGACTTTAACGGACTAAATATCGAGTTATCGGAAGTTAACTGGTCCGATAACGATAAATGGAAATTAACTTCCGTTAATAGTCCGTTAAAAAAAGTTAACTTCGTTAATTAACTGTTATCGGATTAACGCTTTAGTGCCCAACACTGGTCAATAGGAATTGATCACGTTTTGGACGGTCATCAGGCTTCAGTTCTTGAACAATTTGGATCTTGTAGGTGTGTAACTTCAAACGTTTGTGTAACACCTTGTGCACCGTAAACTTCGGTATCTTTAGTTGGCATGAAGCTTGTCTCACCGATTTCCTTGGTGACCGAGTGAAAGCAGTTTGAATGTTTTCCACTGTCCCATCGGAAACTGATGGTCTACCACTGCTCTTTCCTTTTCCACGTTTCCAGTTTCCAAGAATTTTTTCATCCACGACTTAATTAACTTCACATCAGGTGGATTCTTTCCATACTTTGTTCTGAACCTTCGCTGAACACTGACAGGAGATTTTGTTTCTGCAAGCCACACAACACATTGTGCCTTCTCTGTCACAGACGCCATCTTAACTGAACAGCTACTACAGCGCTCCTAGCGGCGAATGCGGTAGACGAAACACACCAGCACAGAAACTCTATGCATGTACGAGATCACCTGTAAAAAGAAAACGGATGTAAGATTCGTCATTAAAACATGAGAGCATACTGTTTTCAGGGTAAACATTTATGGACACCCTGTGTATATATATATATATATATATATATATATATATATATATATTCTAAAGTTAAGTTGTTCCTTACAAAACACCATTTCTAAAACTGAATTGTTCCGTTTGTTGAACCGGTCGTGGGACGATTTCCTGGTCCATCTTTTGTTTGTGGACCGATTTTGAACTAATTATATTTTTAATGTCGGTATAATTGGTTCAAAATCGGTACATAAAGAAAAGGTGTTCCAACGGCTTCTATGATGGACCATTCGCTTTATGAAGAAATCGTTCCATAATCGGTTCAACAAATAATTTTTTTTTTACAAACAGTGTTCTGCATGGAACAACTAAATTTTACAGTGTACGGAAACTGTGTATAGGCTGAGTTTGAAGTTACGTGGTATTGAGGTGGGTGGTGGGGAATTGGATAATAAACGGTGGGAGAAGAAAATCGCTCTGGGTACCGCGAAAGAAAAACATATAACAATGGGGTGCCTTGAGCCATAAAAATTGCAAATCACTACTTTAATTTAGCTTTTCGTAGGTGAGAATATTTACTTAACTGACAGCTTGTAAAAAATTTTGACTTTTGCTCCGCAACTGGAAACTGAAGATACAATTAATTGATAGTTTTTACAATAGTGATTTTGAACTTGTAAAAATTTTTGAGTTTTCGATTATCAATTATTACTATCCAGTTCGATCTATTAACACAGGCATAAATTCTTGTATAAACCATAATTATATCCTTTATTTTCCATGCCTCATTTATCGACGTTTCTTCTAATTAAATTACAACAAAAATATCCATATTTTATATCTTTCTAACGAAGTTAACGAACCTTTAAAATCCATTTATTAAAGAATCGAAAACCGAGTTCCAAAACTTCTGTTTTACTCATTTATGCTAATTTCTTAATTAGAAAAACCCATTTATAGCTCTATTGGAAGACTGCATGCCACGAATATTCAATATCAATCCATTCTAAATTTTAGTCAAATAATATCAAAATCGGTGGAATTTTCCGTAAAAGGAAGATATTTCAGAACTTTTACAACATGCCAATATAGGTCTAAAAATTCATGTAAATTTGCCAACAATTGTGGAGGTCCGTGTGTCTATAATTGAATAAACATTGATCCGGGGACAAGGGAGATAGAAAATGGCATCCTGTTTGCCTTTCCAGATGGCTAATTCCTGGAAATGGCCTTTGGAACATTCCAGCCTCTCTCAGATACTTCAAAAAAGAGAACGCGCCGCCGAACTGTGTTCAAGCTTTATTAGTGAAAGAAGATATATATACACACACACACACATATATATATAATATATATATATATATATATATATATATATATATATATATATATGTGTGTGTGTGTGTGTGTGTGTGTGTGTGTGTGGTTTATATACTAGGGGCACTCAATATATTTGCCCCACTCTTTTTTCTTAGGTAAATAATAGGCCATGGGGCTGAAATGTCTTTTGGGCCGTAAGTTTGAACTTTCTGCGCTTCACATAACCGGATTTTTCCAGTTTGAACCTCCCCTCCTTGTATAAAACTGCTTTTAAACGCCCTTGTATAAAACCGATGGTTAACGCAGTTTCGAAAATGGCATCTGACAGTGATGTGCTTCGTAAACAGAGAGCCATTATCGAGTTCTTAACCGTAGAGAAAGAAACAGTTGGAAATATTCACAAACGTCTACAGAACGTTTACGGAGATGCTGTTGTTGATCGAAGCACAGTTGGACGCTGGTCTAAACGTGTGAGATCATCGGAGAGAGGGAGAGCCAGCCTCGATAATGAGCCACGCAGCGAGCACCCAGCATCGGCTGTGACATCTCATACTGTGCAACGTGCTAACAGCATCATTCGATCAAATCGGCGCCTCATATAAAATGAGCTATCACTGGAGCTAGGAATTAGTGAAGGAAGTGTGAATATGATAATTCAGCAACTGGGCTACTCAAAAGTGTGTTTACGGTTTGTTCCTCGCCAACTGACTGAAGATCACAAAGCCCAAAGAAAAGAAATTGCTTCTGAGTCGTTGGTTCGATACGAGACAGAAGGGGATGACTTCCTTTCACGAATTGTGACTGGGGATGACTTGGGTACACCACTTTGAACCTGAAACAAAACTCCAATCCATGGAATGGCCTCACGCAGACTCCCCACGCAAGAAAAAGTTCAAAATGGCTCACTTTGCAGGAAAGGCTATGGCCACCATCTTCTGGGACATGAAAGGGGTGATTCTGGTGGACCCCACCAGGCCAAAGTAATGACCCTGGACCCCAGCAATTTTAACGGAAAATGGCCCCAAAAAGAAACCTGCGAAGGTATGATACAATAAAATGGACCATTGAAGAAAAGAAAATAATTTTGCACTGCTCTGAATACTCACGGTATGAGAAATGGAGCAGGCAGAAGAACATAATCCGAGCGGAGCAAATCAGGAAATCCAACTTACCTGAAGATAAGAAAAATACCTCTGTCAAGAAACTACAATCATTAGCCTCACAAGTGCATGAGTACCTTACAGAGGAGGAAATTAGTAATATTAAAAAAGCGCCCTTAGGGAAGCAGCCGAGGACTACATTGCCAGAGAAGGAGAAGAAAAAGAGGGAAAAATGAAAAGATTGTGGACAAGAGAAGAGAAATGGACACTGATATGGGCTACAAAGTATGCCAGACAGAAACATAAGAGACAGAAGGACATCACAAGGGAATGGAGAGAGATCTTCCACTTTTGCCCATGTAAGAGAGAGACTCCAGCTACAAGAGTGACCACTCAAAAGCACAACTTCATAGCCCAGAGGGTATTTAGTAAACAAGAAATGGAATACATGAATGATGAAATAGATAAGCTTATCCGCAATGAAATCAGCCCAATAATGAACCCTATTTTACTACTCCAGTGCCTTGAAGCCGCTCAAAATATTGATGATGATGCATCTGATATCTTATTGGATACATAAAGTAGACAGCACGCCGGCCAACATTCTTTAACCAATCCAAATCATCAGATAGGAATGGGTAGCTCACCATCCAGTTCGCCTGGATCCTCTGACTCATCATTACCTTCCCCAGCCAGATCAAGAACCCTTCCCCCTCACCACCACCACGATATGAAGATATAGATTTACAGCAAATAGAAACAGAGGAGGAACTAGCAAATCTAACTGAAATTGTTAAAACCATGAATATGGAAAGCCGGCCCCAACTGATCGAAAGTGTAAAAATAGACAGTTTAAACAACTATTATGCAAAGTAAATGTAGCAATTAATAGACTAGTCCCAGTCAACACAGACCTTACTGAACTTAATCAAGTAAATTACGCTGCTGGCCTATACATGCAACAGAAACTTGTCCCAAACTTTAGACCAAAGCCCCCCAGTCAAAACCGTAAGTGTAAACCAAAACCTCCTCCCTGGAAAGTTAAATTAACTAAACAACTTACACAAGCCAGACGAGAACTGAACCAATTAAAACAATATTTTCAAACACACCAACAAAGAAAACTCAAAAAATAAATAGGGAAAATAAAGAGAAAGTATAACTTAAGAGATAATCAACTACATGACAAGGCGCTGGAATTGGAAGGAAAAATCCCAGCCATAGCCAATAGAATCAGGAATAAACAAAAGCAGATTGACATGAAAAACCATAACAAGCAATTTTCATCAAACCCTAGAGGCTTTTACCAAAATCTCATCAGAGAAAGAATAACAGTCAATGGACCACCAGAGCAAACCCAATTGGAGGCATAGTGGAAACCCCTCTTTGAGACCCTTGCACAGCATAACCAGGATGCTGACTGGATAGAGACCATCAGGGTAGCAAATGAGGGTAAACAGGAAATGGAGGAGTTATTTATAATGGAAGATAAGATAGGATAAGAAGGAAATTGGCAAAATTCTCCAACTTTAAAAAACCTGGCCTAGACAAGCTCCCAAATTTCTGGCTGAAACAGGTCACGGCATTACACCACCATTACACTGCCGCTTTTCACAGAATTTTGCAGGGAGAAGAAGAAACACCAGAATGGCTTACAAGTGGAGATACAACCCTCATCCCTAAGACTCGTGAGACAAATCTCCCAAATAAATACCGCCCAATCTGCTGTCTCACCACCACCTATAAACTATTTACAGGCCTAATTGCAGACAGTATATATGAACACCTGGATGCTGGAGACTATCTGGAGAAAGAACAAAAAGGATGTAGAAGAAACTGCTTTGGCACAAAGGATCAGCTGCTCATCAACAAAACTATCCTTGAAGACTGTAAGAAGAGAGGCAGAAACCTAAGTATGGCATGGATAGACTATCAGAAGGCATTTGATAGTGTCCCACACTCTGGATTTTGGAATGCCTTAAGCTGTACAAAATCCATCCTACCATTATTAGCACTTTAACAAACCAGATTGCAAAATGGAGAACAAACATCAATCTCACCCATGAAAATGGAAAAATATCCATCCCCCATGTCAAGATTATGAGGGGTATATTCCAGGGGGACAGCTTATCACCCTTGCTATTCTGTCTCACCCTGGACCCCCTTAGCAAACTACTTAGCAATAACAACAAGGGCTACAACCTCAGTCAAACTAGGCGAAGAAATCCAAACAGTGTTCTGAACCATCTCCTGTTTATGGATGATTTGAAGCTGTATGCAGACTCTGACCAAAACCTGGAATGCCTACTAAGGATCGTCCATACTTACTCCGGTGACATAAAAATGAAGTTTGGATTGGATAAGTGTGCTAAGTGTACACTTAGAGGAGGCAGGAAAATACAAACCCATAACATCAATTTAGGAAGAGACACTGAGATTAAAGACTTGGAAGAGGATAGTTCCTACAAATACCTTGGGATAGAAGAAAGTGGAAATATAGAACACCGGCAAATGCGAGAGAAAATCAGTGGAGAGTATGTACGAAGACTAAAAAAGATCTGCAAGACCCAACTTACATCAAAGAACAAAATAACAGCTATAAATCAACTCGCCATCCCTGTTATCAATTATAGTATAGGGATCATAGACTGGCCGCAATCAGAACTAAACAAGCTAGATGTTAAGACCAGAAAAATCCTCACTCTAAATAGAACAACATACCGGAACCAGTGTCTTCCCAGATTGTACCTACCAAGAAAACTGGGAGGAATGGGATTGACTGAGGTTAACCAGCTGCACCGATCATCGACCATCAGCATTGGGCAGTATCTGAGGAGTTCGAGTAGCCCTACAATAGCTCTGGTCCGTGAACACCACAACACAAGGGTAACGCAACATACTTCCATAACCAAACTGGCCCAGCACTTTGGAGGAATAATATGACAGAAGAAGTAGAAACTGAAAGAGTACCAGCCACCTTAATAGCTAAGAAAAGTCGCAAAAGATATGTGCTGGAACAACAGGCCAAGCATGCAGAAGAATGGGAACAACATCAAAGAGCTGGAAAATACTATCAACAATTACAGGAGGACTACATCAATAAAGAAGGATCATTGGAATGGTTAAAGAGAGGAGTTCTGCAATATGACGGGGAGCGAGTAATAAAGTGCCCAAGATCTTGCACTCCTAACAAATGCATTTAAAAAAATGGCTGGAATAAGTAATAATGATAGGTGTAGATTCTGTCATGTTGAGGTGGAAAGTGTTGGCCATCTAATATCAGGCTGTAGGGTGCTCATGGCAGATGGGTACTATACAGCCAGACACAATAAAATTTGCAAATATATCCACTGGAAGATCATGATAGCATTAGAATTAGAATGCAGTAAAAACGTATGGGACCACACACCTGCACCAGTCACTGGAAATAACCATTATACTATATACTATGACACAGTAATTCCAACAGCCACTTTTATAGACAACTCTGCAGTAAAACCGGACATAGTAGTGTGGGACAAGAGGGAAAGGAGTGCCTTACTTATTGAGGTCAGTGTCCCAAACGACTACGGCCTTAATAGAGCGGAAAGGGAGAAAATTACCAAATACCAGGCGCTCATCTACGACATAAAGAGAAACTGGAGATTGAAAGAAGCTGCCATTCTCCCCATCATAGTTGGGGCAACAGGTATGATGAAGAACAACCTATCAACTTACCTGAATTCAATCCCATGACAGCCCCAGGCCATAGAAATCCAAACAGGGGCATTAAAAGGAACGGTCACCCTCCTTAAACGAACGCTAGGACAAGTTCAGACATAGTTGAAGTGTTTGGCTTCGGGTGGAAGCCCCACTTCCAGCTATAAAAAGTACAATAAAGAGTATAAACCAAAAGTGGACATTATGAAGAAAGGACAAACAATCAACTCAGAGGCATATATTGCTACCCTACAGGTGCTCCAGAGACATACAAAGCGAGCTCGACCGGAGAGAAAACTAGAAGATGTCCTTCTTTTGCACGATAACGCAAGACTACACGACATTTTGCAAACAAGAGAGGCCATCACAAAAATGCGCTTCGCTGTGTTGACTGTGGTACCCCACCCTCCATACAGCCCGGATCTGGCACCTTCAGACTTCCATTTGTTTGGGCCAATGACGGATGCTATTGGTGGAAGAAAGTTTCAGAGTGACGATGAGGTTGTTGAGGAGGTTAAGAGGTGGCTCCAGCGGAACCCAGCGACTTTTACCAGCAAGGAATAAAGGCCTCGTTTCGAGGTGGAGGAAAGCCGTAGAAAAGGATGGAGACTATGTGGAAAAATAAAAACTTGTAAAAAAGGTATGTAACTACTTGTGTACAAAATTTCTGGAACTTACAAGGAGACTTGGAAAGCAAAAAAAAGGTGGGGCAAAATATATTAAGTGGCTCTCGTACATACCACGTAAATAGTAAAAAAAAATAAGTCTACAAACGTATGCATTACACGTCACTTTTCTTTACTTTTTTTTGCATATAACATGAAAACATTATAAGTAAAACCGAGAATTCGATTTCCTTTTAGACAATATGAATCGAGGCTCCCTGGAGAGCATCCAAGTGGTATTTTTTTCCCTTTTCCTCGTCCGCTCACCTTGCAACGTTTCCAGAACTCGGTTATCCAGTAATGGAATGCGATTTGAATGGCATCAGAGCGAAAGACTCTTTTTAACAGCGGTGCTGTTCTTACACGGAGAGAGAATCTTCGACTCGCTCGCTCGCGCCGCGGTTGTTACAGAATTTCAACCGCGGTTGATTGGGTCAACATTGAGGTCTGTGATTCGTTTAAAGTCTTTAATGGAAATTTCAATATTCGGATGCCTCTTCCTTGTTCCGTAAAGGATTCGGCTTCTGTCGATCGACGGGGTTCGAGCAGTGCATTAGGAGACTGTGTGATGGACTTATTTTTAATGTACGAGAGAGAGAGAGAGAGAGAGAGAGAGAGAGAGAGAGAGAGAGAGAGAGAGAGAGAGAGAGAGAGAGAGAGAGTTGGAAATATCTAATCAAATTTGAAGAGCTCGCAGAAATTTATTTTAAATTTTAAGTGGACGATAATATGGAGTATTTACTTTAAATACACATCCATTTGTGTGTGAAGGAAGGAAATAAAGAGCTTTATTTCTTGTTTGTACATCCTATGCGCAGCTCTCATATTGAATCAGCTCTCAAAGAATTCTTTTTCGTCTCAGTGATGTATATAATGCATTCTAATAATTATGTAAATTTGTTTTATGAAATGAAAAGGAGGATGGCATTGGATGGCACTGAATTCTGAAATGAAATTCTGTCTTTTGATCACCAAAATAAATATTATATTTTATGAATTACATGTATATATACACAGTGGCGCTCATAAGTATTCGTACAGAAAAATATTTCGGTTATATTCGTCCTTATTTTTTGTACCATGCATGGAATAGTTATGAAGAATTTGCCGTTCGTCTTGAAAATTTTAACAAATAAAAAATAGTTCAACTCCAACATATAATGCAAAACATCAAAGAATTTGAGAAAAATATAAAAAAGTTAAAATGCAAAAGTTTTCGTACATTTATTTACAAAATTATTTAATGCTTTGTGTGTCCACCTTAGGCTTGAAAAATTGAAAATTTCTATCAGTAGTTGGCTGTTTATTGATTAGAGACTGTTGGCAATTCTGAATGCTAGAATTTTCTCTATGAATCTTTATGGAAGACGGATGACTGTACAAACCATTAGTAAGTAGTGGGTCGTCGTGGTAAAGTACTATCTACAAATCTTAAGAGATGTGTTACTGCTAAACACGAGTCTGAAAAGAGTTATAGGAAGATAGGAGAAGAATTTCGAATTCCATTTAAGACAGTTGCCGCAATTATAAACAAAAACGAAAAGGCTTTGAAAGAATAAAAACTCTACCAAGATGTGGATGACCTGGCAATGTTTCAGAACGTACAGCTAAACGGATTGAAAGAATGGCTGCTGCGAATCAACGAGTGACTGCAGGTGATATTTGCCAAATATTCAGACTGACTAAGTTCAATGTCCATCCCTCTGCCGTACGTCGTATATTGAGAAAGAATGGTCTACATGGAAGAGTTGCGCGAAGAAAACCTCCGCTACGGAAAACGAATAAAGAAGCTCGTTTAAAGTAAGCCAAGGTTCATCAGAATGATGGATTTGCATTCTGGAAGTTCTCTGGACAGAGGAGACCAAAATTTAATTATTCGGGAACAACGAGCAACGGTATGTTTGGCGAAAATCAAATACTGCGCTCGAGTAAAAAAATCCTTCCTACGGCTAAACATGGTGGTGGTTGATTGCTTCTTTGGGGGATGCTTTAGTACTTCTGGTCCAGGAAAGCTCGTTGTCATCAATGGAATTTTGAATTCAAAGAAATATCAGAAAATTTGAAAAGAAAATGTATTGCCTTCAGTTCGTGAGTTGCGAATAGGTCGCAAATGGGTACTGCATCAAGATAATGATCCACAGCATAAATGTAAGAGCACCAAGAAATGGCTTTAACGAGAGAATTCCAAGCTTCTCGAGTGGATCAGTCAAAGCTGAGATTTCAATTTAATCCAGAATTTATGGTTTGATTTAAAAAAAAAGCTGTCCGCGAGAGAAACCCTTCGAATCTGAATGAATTGCAACAATTTTCTTTAGAAGAATGGGCTAAAAATTTCTACTGAGAGATTTTGAAATCTTGTAGAAAAATATCCAAAACAAATCATTGAAGTCATTCAAGCAAAAGGTAGACACACAAAGTATTAAATAATTTTGTAAGTAAATGTACGAAAACTTTTGCATTTTAACTTTTTTTATTTTCCTGAAATTCTTTGATGTTTTACATCGGAGAGAGGGAGAGCCAGCCTCGATGATGAGCCACGCAGCGAGCGCCCAACATCGGCTGTGACATCTCACACTGTGCAATGTGCTAACAGCATGATTCGATCAAATCGGCGCTTCACATACAAGGAGCTATCACTGGAGCTAGGAATTAGTGAAGGAAGTGTGAAGACGATAATTCAGCAACTGGGCTACTCAAAAGTGTGTTCACGGTTTGTTCCTCGCGAACTGACTGAAGATCACAAAGCCCAAAGAAAAGAAAATGCTTCTGAGTCGTTGGTTCGATACGAGACAGAAGGGGATGACTTCTTTTCACGAATTGTGACTGGGGATGAGACTTGGGTACACCACTTTGAACCTGAAACAAAACGCCAATCCATGAAGTGGCATCACGCAGACTCCACACGTCAAAATGGCTCCCTCTGCGGGAAAAGTTATGGCCACCATCTTCTGGAACATGAAAGGGGTGATTTTGGTGGACATTATGAAGAAAGGACAAACAATCAACTCACAGGCATATATTGATACCCTACAGAGACTTCAGAGACGTATAAAGCGAGTTCGACCGGAGAGAAAACTGGAAGACGTCCTTCTTTTGCACGATAACGCAAGACCACACAACAGTTTGCAAACAAGAGAGGCCATTACAAAAATGCGCTTCACTGCATTGACTGTGTTACCCCCCTACCCTCTATACAGCCCGGATCTGGCACCTTCAGACTTCCATTTGTTTGGGCCAATGAAGGATGCTATTCGTGGAAGAAAGTTTCAGAGTGACGATGAGGTTGTTGAGGAGGTGAAGAGGTGGCTCCAGCGGAACCCAACGGACTTTTACCAGCAAGGAATAAAGGCCCTTGTTTCGAGGTGGAGGAAAGCCGTAGAAAAGGATGGAGACTATGTGGAAAAATAAAAACTTGCAAAAAAGGTATGTAACTACTTGTGTACAAAATTTCTGGAGCTTACAAGGAAACTTGGGGGGGTGGGGGAAGGGGGGGGCAAAATATACTGAGTGGCCTTCGTATATATATATATATACGGTGTCCCAAAACTCCCGTGACATTATTTCTTATACACAGTAGATCTTCAAATTGTATTCCCTGCAGAGCTTTGTGCATTGAAATGCGATATATAATGACCTAGTGTCGTTTCGAAGAGTTTTCGTGTCGATGCCTGGACACTGATTACAGATGTTAACTTTGAGGTCCTCAAGTGTTCGATTGTTATAAACGACATTTTTAAGTGGCTCCAGAAAAGATATTCAAAGACGAAATATGACGAGACCTCGGTGGCCACTCAGTCACTAATTTGGACCCCTTCTCAAAATTCATCGATTGTTGAATTTTTTGTTAAGCCAATGTTGAAGAATGAGCCCGTGAAGTGATGGTGCTTTATCCTGTTGGAACCACATATGTATTTCAGTTCTTTGAGCGAATGGAACTTCGTTCAATGTATCATATCTTCTCCATGTGATTATTGGACACACTGAATCTCGTAAGGGTGATATTTGTGACCATTCATAATCTGATGCAGGGAGCTTTTGTTGGTACCCGCTTCTCCCCATAATTTACGCACGGATCGGCAGAAGCTAGCACTAACTTTTGCAAGAACCTCGCATCTGCCTATGTCCTAAGGCGGCCAGACCGAGGTCTGTCGATCACTGAACCTGTCTCTTTCAGCCTTCGAGTGTTTTTAAAACCATCCTACGTAACGGCGCTTGCTTCTCTGGGTTTCTCCCTTAAAGTTCACCCCATGCAGCACGAACACTTATTTCAGAAGCATGAAGAAGCACGAACTCCACCTTATCACATGTTCATTCAGGACCATAACTAGCAGTTTATGGCTCCAAATGTGCAAAAAGTGAAAATGTGTTACTTCCAATCTCGAAATTAATAATAAATATTTTACATGTCACGGACTTTTGGAACACCCTATATATATATATATATATATATATATATATATATATATATATATATATATCACTTTTAACCTTTCAAATGTTCCGTGCGATGATTCCTTATTTCACGAAGATCAAGCTTGTCGTCTCTCTCTCTCTCTCTCTCTCTCTCTCTCTCTCTCTCTCTCTCTCTCTCTCTCTCTCTCTCTCTCTCTCTCTCTCCATATATATATACACACACCAATTATTAAGATATTCCTTCACAAGGAAATATAGTAATGCCGAAATGTAAATGATTTTGTGGAAACATCTAAGATAGGAATGTTAAAAGCATGAAGAATTATGTGAATGCTTTAAACATTTTTTGCTTATATAATTTCATATATATTCTCTTCGAGTGAGTATATACTGTACATCTCAAATTTTATATATATATATATATATAATATATATATATATATTATATATATATATATGGTGTGTATGTATGTATGTGTATGTAGGCACGTAGGCAACTGGGCATAATTGAGAGATCGAGTGTGTCATAATTCACAGATGTAATGAGGTACTTGTTTTCGTGAGGTAATACTATTGGTACCTCGAAACATTAAAAAAATTAAGGTACTTGTAGGTTATCTCCCCCCCCCCCACACGCTTGATTTGTCATCGTGGCAAATAGCATGAAATCGCAGTAAATTTATTCTGGTTGAAAAAGCAATAATTAAATTGTGCAAAGGATTGGTAATATCTACTGAAATAGATACTACTCGCAAAAGGTCGGCGCTACGCGCCGATTTTGCTAGATCTGCGCTGCTTCGGCTGAATTGTGGGCCTACGGCGTATTTTATTTTGAACATCAGTAGCCCTTTATCTGGATATCATTCCTATTCCTCTCACCTTGGGCCTCAGTAATTGGGGTGCCTGCGGCCTTCCAGTTACTGGCAAACCAATTATTCATTCAATAAAACTACAGAAAAGAACGCAGCCATGAAAATCTAAAGCTTCACAAATCTTAATACAATGAGCTCGGATTTGAAGCCTAAGATTTTCATGACTGCGTTCATTTCTATAGTTTTATTGACCAAATAACTGAACCGACAGTAATTGGGGGCCCTGCGGCCCGCCAAATCATAGTTTTCATTGTTTCGAGTGCATCAATAATATTGTTATAGTGTTCCATTAGTTGTGATAAGCATGATCTTCCTGACCGAATCGATGTTGGTTATCATTTTTTTTTCTGAGTTTCCCCATTAACCCCACCCCCTCCCCCATTACCCCACCCCTCTCCCCCATTTACCCCCCAATTTTTTTATGTTTCCCAATTAACCCCACCCCCCTCCCCCATTATCCCACCCCTCTCCCCCAATACCCCCTCCCACCCCTCTCCCCCATTTACCCCACCCTTCCCCCATTACCCCCAAGGGGGGAAGGGGGCTGGCACCTTGCAAAGGATTTACTTTAATTTTTTTGGTTACATATATATATCGCATCTATTTTTCTGAGTTTCCCCATTAACCCCACCCCCTCCCCCATTACCCCACCCCTCCCCCATTTTGTGCCAAAATTATGATTAAAAATGAAGAAATGGGAAAAACTGTACCCCTAAAAGGGGGGCGAAGGATTTATGTTAGGGAATTTTTTTTAGCATGGGCACTGCACAATAAAAAGACGCATCGAATGGTGAAAACCGCATTGTTCTACACACCAATTGTAGCGACCTGTAGGTGTGCACAAAAAACTGTTATATATATATATATATATATATATATATATAAGGCTTCATTTCTGAAATAGTATATTAGATTAAATATATAATTTGGCTCATGTAATAATTACTAGTACAGTTCCCGCCGCTTCGCTGACGGTTAGACAGGCTGAACTACAAAAAAAAGAACCCAGCCGTGAAAATTTTGAGCTTCACATTGTGTCAACATTTCTGAATCTGGTATCTCCCGAAACCTCCTCACCCCCATTCATACAATTTGGGGGCTAACCCCCTCCCCCATTACCCCCACCCATCCCCATTACCCCACCCATCCCCGATTACCCCACCCCCACCCTTCCCCCATTGTTAAACTACAGAAAAGAACACAGTCATGAAAATCTTGAGCTTCACATTGCCGCCCGTAATACAATTTCTGAATTTTTTTTACAATTTCTGAATTTTTTTCTCGCAATTTCTGAAAGTGTGACGGACAGACGGACAGAGGGACAGCTCTCTTATTATAGTATAGATTGATACGATTATTTTTTTAAACTAATTTATGGCCGGATTCTGAAGGATCGCCATTATAAAGTTAAGGATCACCTGAAGATCAGGGCCCCCAGCCTTTTTTAGTTAGCTTAAAAATGCTAACTAACGAAAATATCACGACCTAACCTAACCAATCATCAAGGGTGTACAGTTGGTTAGTTAGGTCTTGATATTTTTGTTAGTTAGCGTTATAAGGCTAACTAAAGAAGGCTGGGGACCCTGATCTTCAGGTGATCCAAAGTTAATATAAGTTGTATAACAAATCAACAACCAATGCGCATCAAACATTCTAGAACGAAATGCTCGTTTGATTGTTCTGCGTGCGTGCTATTTGCCACGATGACAAATCAAGCGTGGGGGGGGAGATAACCTACAAGTACAAAAATTAAATAAAAACTAGAAATTTTTTACTGCCGGGAAAAAGATATGTTGGTCCTGATTAGGCTGGGTTACGCAAGGTTAGGTTAGGTAAGGTTTCGTTAGTTAGGTTCGGCTATTATTATTACACGTTACAACCAACTTTCAAGCTCTCATTTGTGTCCCAAACACTTGTTATGCCCTTTTGAGTCCGATGGCACTGAGGTTACGTTAGGTTAAATTAGATTTGGTTCATTAATTTTTTTTGATATATGAATTTTAAAAAGACTGTACTTCATTATGCGAAGATTCGCACATGTGTGTGTGTGTGTGTGTGTGTGTGTGTGTGTGCGCGCGCGCGCGCGCGTCACCGATACTACACACTAAATAATTAAATAACTTATTATCATACTTACCACCTACGTGCGCGGTCATTTTCAAATATTTTTTATAATTTATAAATAAATGCTAACATGTGTTGTGTATACAAAAAGCTTCAACTAAAATCTTTCATAATTAGTCAACAAATACGAATATTTACTGCATCTTAAAAGCACTTTTTCATTTACGGAATGGGTTTTCGAAAAAAAAAAAAAAAAGTACTAAATTTACTCAGAAATTAAATGTTAAAAACGAAAATCATGTATACACACAATTTTAAATATATTGTTTTGTTATGAGAAAATGATGTAACCCAGCGCCCCCCCCCCCCCCCCCCAAAAAAAAATAAAAAATTTAGTTTTACAACCAGCTTCATTTACAGTGATTTTGTTTTTCCTTTTCATGAATGATAAATGACGTAAAAAGTTACGAGTTTTGTAAAAGTTCAGTTGAAACTAACTTTAAAAAAACAATTGTACTTAATTATTTATATAAAAGACAGCCGTAAAAGAATATATGGTTTCAACTTTTCAAATAAACTTTCTAACTTTTTCATCGCGTTAATGAACCAAGAAAAATATTACGGATTAGGTTCGATCCAAACTACGAGTTCTATTATTTGTAATAAATATTTATCATAATGATTTATTTTTGTAATTATTTATTATTTATGATTAGTTATTAATATTATTATTATTTTTTACGGGGTGGAAAAGGTATACAAAGTCAGTACTTGCACCGATATTGTTTTGATTCCATCGTCCTACAGCCAATCCTCCACCCACAGATTTAACCATCCAAGCGTCCATAATTTAATGTGGAATCCAAACCGCATTCAATGGGAACATTTATATATATATATATATATATATATATATATATATACACACACACACACACACCTTAGTTTTCTTCCACCCGAATTGTTCATTTCATTCTGACGAAAGTAAAACTCTCTGCCCCACCTTAGACCTACAGCGTAAAGTGGAATCCGAACCACGACCTACCGCGGATGGTTAGAAATTACAAAGCCTTCAACCGGACTCGATCTCACGACCTCCCGATCAGCAGTCAGCGTCTTAACATATAAATATTTGTGGTTGTATAGCAGTATAAGAAATCATTGTCAATTTGTCTTGCTGAGAAGTATAAATTTCTTGTGCCATCACGAGTGGCACCAATTAATGGCACTAATTACTAGCATCAATTAGTTCCATCATTATGGTGTATCTTCTAAGACGTTTTCGTTTCCTTCCCAGAGGAGCCCGAACCCGCTTCTCAAGAGACGCCGAGTCGTCCTAGCACGGGGGAAGTGCCTCAGGGGGTGCCAATGGGGGATCCGAAGGAGGTGGAGGAGGGGGTGGAGGGGCAGGGGGAGGAGGAGTAAGCGAACGGGTGCTGACAACGAGCGGAGGCATTTCCAGAAGAGAGTCGTCTGGAAGGATTCATAAGAGTGAAGGGAAACCAACCAGAGTGAGGACGGTGTTGACGGAAAAACAACTTCATACCCTCAGGTAAAAGACTACTTATGACGTCACCACTGAGTATGATGCTAATGATGGCGTCACAGCTGAACTGGGTGGCTTATGTAGATGCGTGGATTAAGAGAACAGTACATAGTAATCTCTCTCTCTCTCTCTCTCTCTCTCTCTCTCTCTCTCTCTCTCTATATATATATATATATATATATATATATATGTTGTGTGTGTGTGTGTGTGTATATATATATATATATATATATATATATGAGAGAGAGAGAGAATTACATCAGCACTAAATTGCTATTATGTAATTTGTACAGTCAACAAATTTTGGTGGCACGGATGTTGTTTGAATAATTTCTGTAGGCGTCACTCAGTACAGAATTTGTGTACAAAACTGTTAATGAAAATTTCGCCCAAAAATTTTCTTAAAAGTTCTGAAAAATACTAAAATGTTGAAGTCGGTTTTATTTTTTTGTTTATTTTTGCAAAATCCTTTGCATATTCGGACGTCATTCAAATGTTAACTTAGAGCGAGTACAAATTCCATGTTTACCATGAAATATTTGTCCATATCAAGATTTTTTTTATTAATTAATGTTATAGACCAGTGGTTCCCGTAGTGGGTCCCCAGATCCCTGCGGGAGAGGTCCCCCTTTAGCTGTGTCGGCGTTCGCGTAAGGTTTAGATATGTAAACCGATTGGTGTCTGCGAACAGTCACAAGCGGGAAGGAAGAGCTCTATCTCCGGATTTCGGCGAGCTAGTTTTCGTATCTTTCGGATACTCTCGATGGAATCCAATCGGGGCGACAAATATAGTAGTGCCTCAAAAAGTCCATACAAAATTTCCAGCTTAATCTGAAACCACAGGAATTAGAAGACAAAGCTAATTTTTAAATATAGTTTTCCTCTCAGACAAATTTTGGAGGATAAAAAAATAGAGTGAGTCCAATTTCTTCATATATCAGAGACGTCTTTATTGATTGAAAAAAGCTTGGGAACCACTGTTACAGATCATTTTAGTATTTTTCCTTAAATGTTCTGTCTATCTTTATCCACAATTATACGTGTATGTATATAAAACTGGACATCATCTATTTGCATATACTGTACTACAGCAAATTCTCTGCGCTTGACTCCAAACATAATTTTACCTAAATACAATAGAATCTATAGAATGCGAATAAAAAAAATCATGTCAATACATACCAAATACCTAATATTTCTTTGACATATCTTAACTCTTTCGTGTCCAGAACATGTTACAACGCCAACCCTAGGCCCGACGCTTTGATGAAGGAGCAATTGGTAGAGATGACAGGACTGTCCCCGAGAGTTATTAGAGTTTGGTTTCAGAACAAAAGGTGCAAAGACAAGAAGAGAGCAATTTTCATCAAACAAGCTGCCCTTCAGCAAGAGAAGGTAGGTGCAGAGTTCATTCCTTAAACAAAACGATCCTAAGTGGTTTCGAGCTTACGAAGAATTAAGCACAGAACACACATACACTGTTTCGTAAATGCTACAAAGTTGAGATTTTGGCCGCCGGAATGTTCATTTTTAACCGTACTGTCAATTGATTTAACTGCTATGGCTCGGTGATGCACGAAACTCGAGTCTTACACAAACATAACCGATCATCCCATTCTTTGTCAGTCCTACTTCATTCCGCACCCAAGAGTGACAAATCCGTCTGCGAGAATCACAAATGAGGCAATTCTCAAATGGATCTATTCTCATTTCAAACCATTCTCATTCTTATCTATGGTTTCCCCACTTTGGTCCACGTTAGGTTAGGGTAGGTTAAATTAAGTTTAGTTAGGTTAGAAAATATTAGCTATTCTCATTTGGCGCCTTTACCACCAATACGAATGGGAGTGACATTATTTCTCAAATCAAGAAACTCTTTTCTCAAACGCGAATTTCTCATTTCGTGCATTCTCACTCCCGCGAATGAGAGTGAAAATAGGAATAGCATTGAATGAGAACTAATCTTACCTAACAAGGTCGTATCCCGTAAGTAACAAAGTTGTACATTAAGATGCATACAGAAAATATAAAAGACATCCGATGTATTAATATAAAAAAAAAAAAAAAAAAATTTATTAAATAACTATTTCCTTCATTATATATAGGGTGAACCAAATGTAGGTGGACAGTAATGATAACGTTTATTTTGAGAATACATATTTAATTTTTTTGTATACTATAATACAAAAATAAATTTAAATAAATTTAGTTATAATATTTAATATAATATAACACAAACACCATAGTTATAATGAACACCATAGTTATAATATAATATAACACAAACCGTATTCAATCTACTGTCCACCTACTTTTGGTTCACCGTGTATTATATATATATATATATATATATATATATATAATACATAAATGAATGATGACTCAATGCTCAACAAATGCTCTTCATACACTCAAAATTATTATAAATTAAAATATAAATATTTGTTTCAGAAAATAAATATTCATAAATATTCAACATTGTACGAGTATGTAAAGCTCCATTATTTACGAATATAGTATTTATTACAGAAAATCATAATTTTCCGTAATAATTCCTTTTTAAGTAAGTATTTCTCAGTGAAAACCTTCAGAAAAATGACGGAATAAAAATTTTAAATATTTTTATACATTAACATTACCTTTTATTGAGGAGGAATAATGACATAGAACAAATGCATTATTCTCTCTCTCTCTCTCTCTCTCTCTCTCTCTCTCTCTCTCTCTCTCTCTCTCTCTCTCTCTCTCTAAAATGTTCGAGTACTCAAATATAGGTTAAAATTAAGCAGTGAGAATCTAAAACTCTTAATGCATTTGATAAGAAAAGCACGTATATATATATATATATATATATATATATATATAGAGAGAGAGAGAGAGAGAGAGAGAGAATATTTTATACTTGCGTTATTAATATCATTAACATTAAATTTATACGATATTAAAGTCGTTCATTCAAAATCTGAAAAACTCCACTTACGAATGAGAAATTGTTCGAATAAAAGCGTTAAAAACACTCGAAATCTTAATGTTAACTTTGTTAACATTATTATTATGAAGCATTTCTCTCGCATTTATATAGATTTTTTCCAACAGTTAATTACAGAGCTCTCTCGCCAAGGATTTTAACGCAAAGAGCGGTGTATTTACGTTAAGTGTACCATTGTCGACGCGCATATATATATATATATATATATATATATATATATATATCGACCTATGTATAATTTCCGTTAATTCAGATTTGCTGCTAAATGGGAAGTAATTACTAATGCATGGACGGTAAATCACTTTAAAACACTCACGCAAAAGAGCTTCGTATCCGTTTGATCGTTTCAGAACCACTTGGAGTTAAGGGGTCCGCGACAGCCCTCGTCAACCCCTCACCCCCACCCTAATCCCGGAGACTTACTCCTCACGCAATCCGAAATCACTTCTCGTTTTCCCACGCTCCATCTTCCCATCATCCTTGGCACTATCTATACAAGGTTTAGGCTTAATGGCACGGAGCGGAGGCACTCCTTGTATATACGGTAGTAACGAAATGACTTGGAGTTGGTTCCGCTAATTAACTGGAGTGGTTGTTCAAGATGGTTGTTAGACTTCAAGAATATTTCGTTTATTTTTCGATAAGAATAAATTTACTTAACTGATTTAAGCAAAATGGCAACGATACAAGCAATTCAATGGCATCCTAACCCACCAACCCCAATAAATATATGCAACAAACTTAACCAATTTCACGAAGTTATCTAATGTAAAACACACACACACACACACACACAACACACACACACACACACACACAAAGTATAAGAAATATGTATTGAAAAAGAAACAATTTGTTTCTATTCACAGATTCCCGTTCATGAAATAAATTGAACTATTAAGCTCCCATTAAGGATGATGTGTAAAGATAATTTTTTTTAAACATTAAAGACACAAAACTCGTTTATTCTTTATTAATTTTTAAAGCAACGACAATAAATTAATGTATGACTGAAAAAAAATATCATGAAAGCGAGTTACGCGAGAAGCAAAATGGTATCTTCTACCCGGCCAGAAGTGATCGGTATCCACTAAAAAGAACTCTCATTTAATTTAAACAAAATTTTGTTTGCATTTTAGACTAACAAAGTACATTGTTCAAAATAATGAGCTCAAAAAGTTTTGTTAAAAATGAATTGAATAAATGACGTTACTTCAAAATAAATATACATTTAGATTAAACGGATATAAGAATATATTTACTTAGAATTAATCATTTTCAAATTTCCCACATGAAGTCAAACCCAATTCCAAGTGAATATACCCTTGTGTGTGTGTGTGTGTGTGTGTGTGTGTGTGTGTGTGTGTGTGTGTGTGTGTGTGTGTAATCTGAACCAAATTTATTTTAAAGTATCATTATTTATTTAGTTCAACTTTAACAAATTTGGGCTTCGTAATTTTCAACGTACTATAGTACTCTGTTCGTGTAAAACAGGTTTTGTTTAAAATGAAATAAAACATTTTTAAGTGTGTGTGTGTGTGTGTGTGTGTGTGTGTGTGGTGTGTGTGTGTGTGTGTATATAATATATATATATATATATATATATATATATTAAACTAAATACGAGTACATCATATGAACAATGTTAACGAAACCACATATCACAACGATTGTACAAAAATTATTGCTGTCGATTCGGGACTACATAAGAGACAATGAGTGAATCTTCCTCTTTTCGTACCATTTTGTATGGAGCGCAGAAGCAATAATAAGAGAGCAATAACGAAAAGTCTGTATTAAAAGCGAGTGATACTGTTTCCATCTTCAAATTAACGATTCGGGAGGGATCCGACAGAAAGGGTAGTATCCGGTCGTAGCTTCGTCCATCGTTCAATAAGACTTCCGGATATCCGGATGCGTTTCGGTCAAATCATTTCGGTTTATCCGGCAGAGACAAAGGGCCGGAAATACAGTCGATATAAGACTTTCTACTTCCTATAGAATATACTGTGACCGAATATTGGAATTTACGATATATATATATATATATAGATATATATATCTCTATATATATATATAATATAATATATATATATTATATATATATATAAAATTAATATATATATATATGGTGTTACGAAAGTCCTCTCTCATAGGATATTTTATTGAATTAAATATGTGAACAATATACCAGAAATTTGTTTGCGCGTACGAAAAGTCGGTATCCATACGATATTTAATTTAGCTTACTTTATTGATTTGACGCCATTAGAGTTTTTCCTTTCGGGCGTCATCTCAAGTCAGTAGTTTACTCATCACTACCACACACCATTGATCACTTGAAGAAAACAATTCACGAGAAATGCGTCAAAATTGTTGAGAAGGCGTTCCCTATCGTTGGATCTAGCATACTTAGGGTAAAGTTGCCAATGGTCGTGCATCGGTTCTAATATCGCGCATTTGACTTTAAAAAGTCCCCACAAAATACTGTTGCAGTGAAGGAAAAAAAAATTGATGTGAAACATTACTTTTAGTAACTTCGTTACTAGAAGTAATGTTTCACATCGATTTTATTTCCTTCACTGCTGTAACAGTATTTTGTGGGGAGATTTTTTAAGTCAAATGCGCGACATTAGGACCGACGCTCGACCATTGGCAAGTTTACCCCCTACCAGAATTCACGCGTACAAACAACTTTCTGATACGCAATTCGAACATTTAATTCAATAAAATAAATACCCTATGAGTAAGGACTTTTTTGTTACACCCTGTATATCAGCTGAAACGCTAAATCTGTTTTATGTCCAACATACATCATACAATTAGTCACTCCAAAAAAAAAAGTATTAATCAAATACTCAGAATTTAAATACAGAAATAAAAATTTAAGGAACCAAGTTTTAAAAGAACAAAATAAAGGGAGTAAATAAATAATAATATAAATAATAAATAATAAAAAATAAAAAAATAATAATAAAACAATAAATAATAAAAAAATAACTGATAACCCAAAAACAAATTTTAAAAAAAAGTAATTATGAGAAATTTTTCTTACCAACTTTTCCATTAGTGAAATTAAGTTTGGTCTCAACTATCGATTAGTAAGTCAAGAAATGGAACAGGAATTTCACTTATATATATATATATATATACACACACACACACACACACACATATATATATATATAGATATATATATATATATATATATATATATATATATATATATATATATATATATATATTATTAGTAGACTAATTTCTAAGATTTCTTTATAATTTGTATGAGGAAAACCTATTTAATGAGATTTTTGATCTGTCTCCTATACACGAACAAAATGTCCTCAAAGTATCAAGTGAAAAAACTATGTAGTTCTTCAGTAAGGTTTGCTTAGGCCTTTTTGGTATTACTGTTATTGGTTGTGTACCCTGCACACGCGCGCGCGCACACACACACACACACACACTTTTAAGTTGCTAAATTTTGATCTTAACATTATATTTATATAAAAAGTGACCTGACCTGACGTGATATTGCATTAATGTACATTAACGTACGAACATTAAAGTTCTTTAAAATTGTTCATAAAGGGAAGAAGCCACATGCAAGCCCCATACAAAAATGTTAGAATAACTTTAGTTACTGGAACCAGAAAGTTCCAATTTCGAGAAGTTAAGTTGTGCAACCAAAATCGGGATATAACATCGGGTTAGCTCATGGTAACCGACGAATATATATATATATATATATATATAATATATATATATATTATATTATATATATTAATATATTATTATATATATATATATAGGGTGGGCCGTAAGTTTCCATACATAGGAAAAATAAACATTTTTTTATGGACAACCATTTTTATTTATATAATATGCTCTACATGGTTGCCATTGTTTTGAAAACACATTTCAATACGTGTTCCCCACTGTTGATGAACACGCATTAGCACAGTTGACGTTATGCTTGTAATGGCGTTGGTGATACGTTCCTTTAGATGATTTATGTCTCGTATCTTTTCCTGATACACCATGGCCTTCAAGTGCCCCAAAGATAGAAATCAAGGGGGGTGAGATCTGGGGATCTGGGAGGCCACTCCACAGGACCACGCCGACCAATCCAAGCATCCTGAAACTGCTGATCCAAATACCGACGCACGTGAAGACCATAATGAGGTGGAGCTCCATCTTGCTGGAAGTAAACTGGGAAGTTACCTTCCTCGTTTAGCAGAGATGGGAAAATCTCTTCTTGCAACATGTTAAGATACCTTTCGGCATTAAGATTTCCACTGACAAAAATTGGTCCAATAATTCTGTCACCCCATATCCCGGCCCACACCATCACTTTACCGGCACCTTGCATCTTCGTCGGACTCAGCCAGTTAGGGTTAGCATTACTCAATAACGTATGTTTTGCCGATTAACCTCTCCATTGACGTAAAAATTTGCTTCATCAGTAAACAAGATCTTAGTTGAAAAGTTTGCATCCTCGTTCACTTTGGTTAATGCCCATTCACAGAATTCCATCCGTCTATCCGGGTCGTCTTCACTCAAATGCTGTGCCATATGCAATTTTATGGATGCCATTTGTTTGCTTTCAAAATGCGCCTGATACTCGATCTGCTGACACCACTTTCTGCAGACAACCGTCGTGTACTTTTTCTGGGACTCCGTGTAAGCGCTGTAAGTATCGTAGCTGTTGTGTCTTCATCGGTGGCTGTACGTCTTGGACCACTTCGCGGTTGATCTGCAACATTTCCAGTTTTCTGAAACTTGTAATAAGTTTTGCCACAGTGTCGTGTGTGATGTTCGTTCCATGTTTTCTGTTAAAGTTCATTGCAACCATGCGACTGCTTCCCGACCCAGCCATCAGTATGATTTCAATTCGTTGCTCTTTCGTCAAACGCATATTCTTAGGGTATCTGAAACATAAAAACAAACGTTTAAATTTTTTATGTATGGAAACTTACGGCCCACCCTGTATATATATATATATATATATATATATATATATATTAGTGATGTAGCGGATGTCATTTTTTTCACATCAGCGGATGCGGATGCGGATGAGGATGTTTGATTTCAACATCCGCGGATGCGGATGCGGATGTCTACATTTTCGTTATTTTTTTAGGATATATTCGAGATTTGTTGTGTTTAACGTATATAATAAGTTATTATATAGAGAGAGCTGTAGCTATAATGTAGTATAATTGATTAATTGTACAATAATTGCTGTACTTTTCTCTGAACATATAAAATAATATCAAGCATCTAACTAATATAGAAATCAATTAGTGAATTCGTCTGCAAATAAATTCGTTATATTTTGTTGAGTTTCAGCCACAATTAGAAACCATAATTGTGTTACCCGACCTCTTTCCCCAACCTCCACCCTTATAGAAAGAGATCTTTAATTAGCTTGATAACTATTTATATTAAGTTTAAAGTTTTATTAGGCATATTTATAAATGAGTAATTAAAATAAAGTAAACTAAGATGTTCATCGTTTAATGTTCAAACTTAATTATAGGAAGGTTATGCTTAAGGAACATTAATTTTTCTGCCTTTTCTGCTGCCAGTCTGTTTCTCTTTTCATCAATATTAATCCAGCACTGCTAAATAATCTCTCGCTTGGTACGTTTGTTGGAGGACAGGCTAAATGTTTCCTTGCAAGTTTACTCAAGTATGGATAGATATTCTGCGTATTTTTCCACCAACTAATAGGATTGTCACATGCAGCCAGGCGTTTTTCTTGGTGATAGCTCTCGATCATTTTTACTACATCTTTTGACATCGCGTAGGTCTCGTCATTGCTGCTTGACTCAAGAAACTGAGAGACAGATTCTGTGATAGATTTGCTTGTTGAAGGTGTTGGTTCTGTCACCGAAACTTTTATTCTTTTGGTGGGTGGCGAAGCGACAGATTCAAGAGATTGAAGCTCTTCAACTGCTTTGCCAAGTGATGATTTAACTCGTTCTAATGTACTAGGTGAAAATAACTTAGCTTTGTAACGTGGATCTAAGTAGGTTGCAAGAGAGTAACTTCATACAAGAACAGCCTCTCGTCTTGTCGCTTGCATCACTTTTGCGCACAATGAACTAGTTCTATTAATATAGTAGAATTTGATAATTTCCGCTTATTAATGACATTTTATCTCAACGGTCCACATCTGCACGACATCCGCAGTCCAAAGTGCGGATGCGGATGCGAGAAAATGTGCGGGTGTTCCGCGGATGCGGATGTGACCTACATCACTAATATATATATATATCTGTAGTATTTTATTCTGCGTCTTAACTTCTAATTTTGGAGTGCTCGTTTGATCGTTTGAAAACCTTTCACAGTCAAATCACTGCTCATGCAAATTTCGGGACATTCATTACATTCAATATCTTTCAAACAACTTTTTCTTTGAAAATACTTAAAAGCCAAATTGCCCTCAAGTATGCATTTAATAATAACTATTGGTAATATTATACTAACTTTGTTTTAGGGAAAGAATACATATGAAAATCGTGTTGGCAAATGGAGGTGTGTATATATAGTTTAAGTTTTTCATGCAGCCATTAAACTCCCACTTATAACATTAAACCCCAACTTACAAGTTAAGTGCATATCGTTGGTCTTCACATTATGTGACACTTAAGGAACTCTTATTTTACAAATGAATTTTTAGGAAATATGCTCAAATGTAAAATTTCTTTCCATGAAAATTAAACTCTGTCATTACACATTAAGGCTTCTTAGAAGCTTCATTAACCATAATAATAATGAATGAGAGAGAGAGAGAGAGAGAGAGAGAGAGAGAGAGAGAGAGAGAGAGAGAGAGAGAGAGAGAGAGAGAGAGAGTTACAAGGACAAGAAGTACCTCAAAAGGCCTTGCGGCCCATACCGAGGAGGTACCATTAGCAATGGGTAACAGGAAAAAATTCCTACACCCTAAAATAGTGCGCAAGATTCGGTCTAACCTTTTCTTGAACTGATCCACAGAGGAACTGTTCACAACTTCTGAAGGTAACCTGTTTCACGTGTCACAGATCTTATATGTAAAGTAATTCCCACGCACACTAGTGCTAAACCGTTTCAAATCCAACTTCCAACCACTGTTGCGAGTTGAGTTATCATTTAAACTAAGCACGTTTCTAAAATCGATATCGTTTGAACCTGTGTAAGAGCTTAAATACCTCGATGAGTTGACCGTGTAACCTCCGAGTTTCCAGCGAAAACAAATTCAGGGCGTGTAAGCGTCGATTGCAGCCCATATGCCTAACGGAAGGGATTAACTTTGTGGCCCTAGCCTGCACTCGCTCCAGCCTCTCAATATTTTTCCTGAGGGTAGCCGACCAAAACTGCACAACATACTCCAGGTGCGGCCGAACCAGGGAATTGTACAGAGAGAGCACAATCTCCTTGTTCCGAAATCGAAATTGCCTCCTGATATAAACCAACAGCTTCTGGGCTTTCTTTTCCACCTCTACGCACTGTTTAGTAAACTTAAGGTCGCTGCTAATTAGCACACCCAAGTCCTTTTCCAAATCAGTGGCCTCTATATTACCTCCCAACATGGAGTAGTCCGAATTGGGATTGGCGTAGCCAATGTGCATCATCGTGCATTTACCCAAGTTGAACGGCATTTGCCATTTTTCGGACCACTCTCCTATCCTACGTAGGTCCGCACGCAGTTGCTCGATCGCTTCGGGCGTCCCAACATTGGCCCCAAACTTGGTGTCATCAGCAAATTTGGCGATTCTACTGACGATGCCAGCGTCGATATCATTTATGTAAATGATAAACAACAGTGGCCCCAAAACGGAACCCTGAGGAACCCCGCTAGTGACAGAGGCCCAACCCGAGCTAGCCCCTTTAATTACAACCCTCTGCCGCCTATTCTTCAGTCAGTTTCCAATCCAGCTACCTACTTCCTCACCGATACCCAGCGAGCGGACTTTTGCCATTAGCCGGCGGTGATGTACCTTATCAAAGCTTTCTGAAAGTCGAAATAAAGTATATCAATCGCCCTACTCTTATCATACTCACTCCACATGACGTGTAAAAACTCGAGCAGGTTGGTGAGACACGACCTATGCCGTCTAAACCCATGTTGGGAGTCCCCAAGCAGCTTGCAGGAATCCAAATGGTCAATGATCCTATCCGCTATTGTCTTCTCTATAATTTACCTACAACCGAAGTGAGATTAATGGGACGATAGTTCCCTGGACTTTCGTGATCCCCTTTCTTAAAGATAGGGGTCACGTTGGCTTCACTCCAGTCACCAGGCACCTGGCCCGTCTCCAACGATTTGTTGAAGACTGTAGCCAGGTGGGGAGCCACCTGGTCACGCACCTCCCGCAACACTCTGGGGAGGAACTGGTCTGGCCCAGGAGCCTTAAACGCGCTCAGTTTGTCTATTCTATCGGCAACGACTGTCGCGGTACACCTAACACTCTCCAAGCCATCACCTTCGTGCCTGACGCCTGGCTCGGAGATGACACGGGTGTCCTCCCTGGTGAACACTCCCACCAATTACTCACTCATTCAGCACACTAGCGATGTCTGCGTCGGAGGTCCGCAGAGCGCCGCTGGGGTCCTTTAACGGGCCTATCATGCTTCTAATGGGCTTTCTACTATTAACATAACTGAAGAACTCCTTAGGGTTCCCCTTGCAGAGGCTTGCCACCCGGAGTTCTTCGTTACGTTTGGCTAGCCTAACCTTCGCCTTCACTTCCCTGCACAGGCGGACATACGCCTTAGTGTTCTCATGGGAACGATTGGCCTTCGCCCTCCACTACGCAGCTTTCCTATTTCGTATAGCCGAAGCGATGTCCCGACTGAACCACTTAGGCTGCGTTGAAGCAGGGGTGACCGGTTTTGAGGGTATGGCAGCAGACTGCAGCACCATAAACTGGTCCCGGAATGCATTCCACACTCCCTCAACATCGCCACCGACTTCTAACCCCATCTCACCTACGCTATCCCGGAGGGTAACAAAGTCCGCCGCCGTAGATCGAGCTTACTGCCTCTTGAGTTACTACGCTTCACCCAAGGGACGCACACACAGAACCTAATCAGACCGTGATCACTCCCGCCCAACGATTCGTCAACGGTGAGGCCAGTGACGAGGTTGTCTTCGGTCGTGAATGCTAAGTCTAGAACGCTTTCGCCTCGTGTAGGCCCATTGACCCACTGAGTCAGGAAGTTCTCATCAGCAAAGTCAACTAGCCTCCTCCCTTCGGCATCAGCAGTCCTGTCTTCCAAGTTTATACCACGACAGTTGAAGTCTCCTAAAACTACACACACCCTGTCCGCTAGTAGGCTACGGAGTTCGGTGTACAGGGCTGTATCCTCCTCGAGGAGGAGATGCGGAGGTCTGTACACCAAGATTAACCTATAGTTCGTCCCTCCCAGGTTCAGATCGACGCGAAGCAGCTCCCGTTCCGATCGAAACTGGCAGTCAACCGGACTCAACGTGTCCCTCACATATATTATTACTCCTCCCCCTCCTCACGAGTGCGGTCCTTCTGAAACATTCTATACCTAGGAATCTCGAACTCCCCAACGTAGTCCCTACGATCAGTATGAATTCAGGACTCGGTGATAGCAACGATATCCTGGTATTCTGATGCTAAGAGCGCCCGTAGCTCGCAAAACTTATTCCTAATCGACCTAGCATTAAAAAGCACTGCACGGAGGGAGCCTTCCCTATTCTGAGAGAGAGAGAGAGAGAGTTACAAGGAGTTACAAGGAAAAGAAGTACCTCAAAAGGCCTTGCGGCCCATACCGAGGAGGTACCAATGGCAACGGGTGCCAGGGAAAATTTTCTACACACACAGAGAGAGAGAGAGAGAGAGAGAGAGAGAGAGAGAGAGAGAGAGAGAATACCTTTGGTTTTAAAATTTTAACAATTCAGTTAATAAATGGTTCCTAACAGTAAACGCACAGGTTCCATTTTTGGTAGGTATATACAGTACAGCATAAGACTGAAAAAGAGCACCAGTAAGTTTCCGGTGAGTATGGAACTAAATACCGAGAGGAACTTTCCCTCAACCTATTTTGATACACAACGTCATTGGGGGCCAAACGGTTTAAAATAGTCATCTGATAAGAAATTTTACTGCTTACAATGTATGTATTTTTATTCGTAGCTCTCAAGCGAAATATCAAGACACTATTAAACTGATTTTATCATTACTATGATAAATTATTGCTTTAAATTATATGTTCCCATAGGACGAAGTTAAAATTAAGGTTTAAAAATGGGCGAATACTGTAGATAAATATATTAAAATTTAGTTTTACATTTCCAAAAAGAGATTTGGCCATTTTCATATACAAATTTGCACTTTATGTTGTTGATTTACATTTAAATCACAACTGTACGTAGACTGAGTGGGCATTCCATAATCCAATAAATAACGATAACAATAATACATAGATACATGCATGTATACACACATACATAAATTATCGAAATATATTTTCCGATAATTCGGGGAATGCACAATAATAATAATATAATAATAATAATAATAACGTCCCTCCTCATAACTGTAATTACGAACGCGTAAATGAAGAAAATTCTCTTCCGTCGACGTTAAGGCAACGCTGATGTATTAATTTTGGTAAGCCGTCTTCAGCCTTCCTTATGAACGTCAGTTAGATGTCAGCGACCGTCAACAATGGCGTCAAAAACACTTTGGCCCAAGATGTTCTTTCAAGTAATCAAGGGAGAGAGAGAGAGAGAGAGAGAGGAGAGAGAGAGAGAGAGAGAAACACTTCCTGTAATTAACCGTTAACTGCGCAGAGCGCCCAGTTACGAGTCGAGCCAAAAACACTGGCTCAGCAAAGAGATAGCTCAGTTTAAAGTTTAAACCTGTGTATACACGGGGCTGCGCAGTGGTCAGAAGCGAGTCCGTGATATTACGGGTTGCGCAGCAAACAGGTTAATAATGGAAGGGAAAGCATTATAATGTATTAACATAATTAATATTACAACGGTTTAAACTGTACGTCAGAAATTGTCTCATTTATGGACAGTAAAATATGTGTTTGTTATAAAGAAATAAACATTATTATACAGACTCAAAACTTCATACTTCATCTCTCCCTGCTGTTAACCTATACAGTGTACAGTTGTTGGGAAAAAGTTCGCCCAGAAATATGAATTATTTATTTTTTAAGACGTAAAACATCACTGGTCAGTAACTACTGGATTTTGTTTTTGAAATTTTATAGTGTCACAAAAAAAAACAATCGGAAAATCTGATTATTACCAATTAATAATTTTTTACACTGTTTACAAATTCTTTTTGAAGAACTTTTTACAGAAACTTTACGTAGGATTAAAAAAAAAATTATAAGTTAACTTTTATAACCTCGTAACCCCGTAGCAGTTCCGTGCGTTGGTGCTGATGGCCCCGCCTCTAGACCTGGCATGGTGGAGGAGCGAGTTGATCTCTTGCGCTCTCCACAGCACATAGCCAGGTACACCCGGCTCAACTGGTACCATCCTGAGCCAGGCATCTAGTCTTTTTATGAAGACTTCAACTTTGACCCCTGTCACGTTTCTGAGGTCCTTTGGAAGCTGGTTAAAAAGGCTTGGCCCCCTGACAACCAAGCTGTTTTCCTTCAGTGTTGAACAGGTAGGTCCCTTGTCGGGCCTTTAATTTGGGAACACTACACATTCTGCCTTTCCCATTTTCCAACGTTCTTTGGATGGTAATTGGGTTTAGTTTGAGGTTTGGTACCAGTTTTTCGATCATTTTCCATATGTAGATTATGGTGTACGTCTCTCTTCTTCTTTCCAGGGCGTACAGATTTAGTTTACCTAGCCTTTCCCAGTGGTTGAGCTCTTTGCAGCCATCAATCTTGGCTGTGAAATGTCTCTGCGTTTCTTCTAGTATATATATATATATATATATATATATATATATATATATATATATATATATATATATATACTTATTTTAAATATAGAGAGATAGTTTGTGTGTATATATATATATATATATATATATATATATATATATATATATATATATATATATATATATATATATATATAATATTTATTTTAGTTATAGAAAGAAATAGTTTTGTTTCCCCCGCTTACGAGCTAAGGACAACATAACTTCGAGAAAATGCAGTCAGCAAATGCATTTTGCTTTAAAACAAACAAGAGCACCATTTAAATCGTATATATATATATATATATATATATATATATATATATATATATATATATATATATATATATATATATATATATGCAAGAACTTTGTTAAAAAATCAAAATAGTTTTTCGTTATCTTTATTCATCGGAAAGTAACTCTGTAAAAGGGAAACAAAATATATATATATATATATATTATAATATATATATATATATATATATATATATATACACAACTGCAAAGAACACGCAGTATAAATAACGTAAAGAACGACGCTTGTATAGGAGATATTCCACGCAAGACGAGAGAGAACGAAACAAATGAAAAAAAAGAGGTAACCTCATTTTTTCATTTGTTTCGTTCTCTCTCTCTCGTCTTGCGCGGAATATCTCCTATACAAGCGTCGTTCTTTACGTTATATATATATATAAAATGTAATCCACAAGGAAAAGGAAAAATTATTCCAATGCCTTTCGTGTATTCAGAAGTACACTCGTCACGTGGCCCTGACAAGGTGTACTTCTGAATACACGAAAGACCTTGGAATAATTTTTCCTTTTCCTTGTAGATTTACATCATTCATTCATTTTACGTGTTTAATTGTGAAATTCATCCCATATATATATATATATATATATATATACACGCAGAATTGTGACTGTATATTTTCATACGTTCTTATTTTCAGTTTAGTTTCTCATACAATTACTTTCACCATGTTTTCTCTCCTTCAACCCCACCCCACACCCCATTTTCAAATGTAAAAAAAAAGCCCCCCCCCCCCATTTTCACTATTTTAATGGGGGCTCAGATTCTTATTTCCACCCATCCCCCCCCCCCCCCGCCCCCCCAGTTTTATGGTTGGGTTCCATTAGTAAGACGGGCACGCAGAGTGCTCGAATGGCCTCGAGGAACGCCTGAGAAAAGGGCGCCACAATGGCTCGTACTTCCTTCTCACTTCCTCGTACTTCCTCCTCCCTCACTTACAACTCATCTTCTTCCTGTCTCTCTTCCACTCATTTCACTTCATCTCCCCCGTGCACGTCACCTCCATTGTTACTCTCTCTCTCTCTCTCTCTCTCTCTCATTTCACCTTCAAACTTCGGCATTTTTGTTCTTCTCAAGGAAATGAAAGAGCGCAAAAAGCAGAGACGCGACAATAAACAACTTAAAAGACGATACTCAAAGTTACATGCGTGTTAACAATAAGATCAGCGAGAGATATATATTGGTCTTTATGAGCAGTAATAGTATTTATTTCCCGCAATTGTACATAAGACTCAAGACTAACCAGTTGAAGTTCACACACACACACACACATATATATATATATTATATATTATATATATATAATATAATATATATATATATATATATATATAATATATATATATATATATATATATATATATATATATATTATATATATATATTATATATGTGTGTGTGTGTGTGTGTGTGTGGTGTGTTTCGGAAAAAATCAGGACGATCCATCCTCGACTGACTCTACAGCAGAATCCCTCTTCGTTTGTAGGATTTGACCAAGGAGGGTCATCCTATCCACAAAACCCGTCTTGCATGGCCGGTCATAGAATTGGGCTAGCAAGTTACTGAGATCATGAGTGTTGGTGAAGTCTGAAGACATAGTTTCCCCGATATACTGTAGCACACTAATAAATTTTAGGTTTTGAATGAAGAAATATCTTTTCCTTCATCTGTGGTCCTCAAGGCACCATCTTCCTTTTTCTTTTGCTTTCGAGATAGTATGATTTTTCTGTTTCCTTATTCTACGGTTTTTATTCCGAATTTACAATCCTAAACAGAATCCTCGGCTTTTTCTATGCAATTATTATTATGCATTTTTTTTTTTTTATGTTTTGCCATCGAGTATAGTTTCAGAGGTTTTAATTGTGACCAGTTAGTATAAGCTTCGTTCTCAGTTACTGCTGTAAAAGTTCTTTGCAAAACTTCTATACCTGTCAACGCTTCCTTTTTGAAAGGATTTGGGAGGATTGTGCGGTACTCAATCGTTGGTCATCAAATTTTGATTTTTATACAGAATTTTACATAATCTGTAAACTATATCACAATGCTGGTTCTCGTATCTCACGTCGATATCTGCAATCCTTAATGTGAAAAATATAATGGGGGTGGGGAGGGCAAATACTGTTTTTGAGTTCATGACTGTCGACGCCTGAGTTTAACTCCATTTACTCCAAAAAAAACTGAACATCGTATTCCAAACCTTCCAGTAATATACCCATTTTCTAAATTCAGGTGCAGTTGTTACGCGGCTACATTTATTAGAGACCTCAGGAAAATCTATATAGGTTATATATCTTTGTTTTGAATTCGGAGCAAAACTTTTAAAATTCTTTCCAAATAGTCTAAAAGTAAAGGTTAGCAAGACCTTCCAGCTATTCCACGCTCTTTCAGCATGTAGAGCCACGCTAGACTGGGTTGCGTGCGTGACCCATTTTCTATTTAACAATGAGCAATTTTCTCTTAGTATATTCTCAAAATATTTTTTTAAGGTGTAAAATGAATACTACTGGCCAGCAGTTCTTAAATGAGAACGGGCAAATATGGTAGCAAACCTTTCCGACACGCTTCTTAAGATTACCAACTGATGTTATATCTCAATACAGGCTTCGTATTTGCAATAAGGAAAATGGCTTTTTCGACTAAGTCTTTATTAATATAATTATATAAGATCCTAAGTATAACTCTAATTGCGCGTTCAGCTATTTTTTTGGCATAAATTAGTAGATTAAGCAAGGAACAGAATATTTTTTTCACTCGTTCCCAATTACATCCAGGCGTGCAATTACCCTTAAAATGGTAATTTCACGTTTTTTTTCAATATTAAAAAATAGATTTTTTTTAAATATCTGCGTTGCAACCTTTTAAATTTCTCTGTACAGAATTTTTTTTAATATTTTTAATTTAGATTTTTTAGATTTTTACATTTTATATTTGATTTTTATATTTTAACTGTTTTTATCTTCGGGATTATATATATATATATATATATATATATATAATATATATATATATATATATATATAATATATATATATATATATACCGGGTGGTGTATCGGGGCCAAAAAAAGTAACGCGAACGATACTCGATACATTGGCAAAAATGTATCGCGTTACAATACTAGATATATGAATAATATATGTATCGCGATACGTCACCCTATATATATATATATATATATATATATATATATATATATATATATATACACACAGGGTGCTTCAAAAAATTTGCCACTTATATGGCGCTAATATGTCAGTTTACCACTTATAGTTTGGGGGGGGGGGGGGGTATGCAAGTATTTGGGTGTTATTTGTTTGTGCTTCAATAATAATGTCGTTTTTATCAGGGAGTGATTCTGTGTGATTAATGAGTAAACCTCATTCAATGGAAATGGCTACAAGGTTTACACTAGAGCAACGCAGATTTCCGGGTTTTTGCGTTGCTCTCATGTAAACCTTGTAGCCATTTCCACTGAATGAGTTTACTCATTAGTCACTCACACAATCCCTGAAGAAAAAGACATTATTATTAAAAAACAAACAAATAAACACAAATACTTGCATAAGCAAAAAAAAAACCACAAACTATAAGTGGTAAGCAATGACATATTAGCGCCACATAAATGGTAAATTTTTTTGAAGCACCCTGTGTGTATATATATATATATATATATATATGACAACCTATGGAAAAGGTAGGTTATATGGACTTATTCTAAGGCCAGAACAGGTGTCGGATTCTTGCAATATCTATATTTCTAACAGCATTAATAACAAATTTTCTTCGACACTCCAAACATTGTCATACATTTGTTGAAATTACAATAAAAAATCTTAAATATTTAAAATAAGACGTTAGGAGCAAACATTTACAATAAAGTTGTTCGCCATATCTGTACAGACAAAAATTTGAATGAGTCGACCCTTTTTGTTGGTATTGAATAATATGCCTCGGTGGTGTAGTGGTTAGCGTCGCTGACTACGAATCCATCGGCCCCGGGTTCGAGACCCGCGGCAGCCAGCGCGCAGCAAAACCCAACTGTTCATCCTTTCACACACTAAAGAAAGTGGTTGGTAGATAAATGGGTACCGTAGGTGGCCTAGTGGTTAAGACGCTGGGCTGCTGGTGGGGCGTGGTTCGATTCCACGTTAAACTGTAGGTCTAAGGTGGAGTGAAAAGCTTGACCTTCATCAAAATGAACAATTCGGGCGGAAGTAACCAAAGGTTATTGTAATTCATGTTTGTAGATATATAAATATAAAAATGAACTTCGAAGAATGTCATTCCTGATTTCTTATATATATATATATATATATGGTGTTTCAACAGTCCTTATGCGCACACACACACATATATATATATATATATATATATGCGTAATGTTTTAAGATTAATTTTGATATTGTATACGGCAGAATACATCCCTTATTTCCACCATTCAGACAGTTTTATCTCGTCTTCTATAACGTCTATTTGGCTTTATTCCTTTGTTGTTTGAGGCCGTAGAAGCTTTTATTGGAAATCGAAGTCAGCGGCCGATTTGGGGTTTGAAGACCACCTTCGGCCAGTGAGCAAATATTTTTGAAAATGTTTGATTCGCGTCCGGTTTTTAATTTTTTTTTTGTTTTTCTTTTTTAGGTTTAAACGTTAAACTGTTATTTATGAGGAAATTAATTGACGTTCTCAGGTTCCGTTCAAATGTTGTCTCCTCTCTACGTTTTATTCACGCAGTGTATAATTTGATAACGAAGATAACGAAAGTTACATTCATCTGTATCATTGACCCTTTCGGAATAACGTCTGAATCTGAGGTAACTGAAAAAACCAAAACTACTATAATACATAAGTACAATCTCTCTCTCTCTCTCTCTCTCTCTCTCTCTCTCTCTCTCTCTCTCTCTCTCTCTCTCTCTCTCTCTCTCTCTCTCTCTCAAAGAAAACATGATTGCCGCGCGCAACCGTTTTTGTAGTCCAATCCGTGTAATGCCTTCTGTTCCACCTCCTCCTTCGTATAACTCGGGGCGTCTCCGCCTCATTGTGAGGCGAATCGATGGCTCACAATGAGTTCCTTCAAAGGGTCACCTTTGATGCAAAGACAAAAGGTGCTACGCGTGTCCCCAAAGGCACGCGATTATGTCCTTAATTACCAAAGAGAAAGAGTCAATGCCAGGCCAAATTAACTGGCATTAAACCTATATATTTGCTATTCCAATCATAAATACAATGGTTATAAAACACAATGCACTCCTTTAAATATATATATGTATATAATATATATATATATATATATATATATATATATATATATATATATATATATATATATATATATATATATATATAAAATGTCTAATTCTTTAAGAAATGTACTTCACCTTCATTCCGTATTTTACTCTCCGTTATATATTAAATCAGTTATCACTATTTTTTTTTAAATTATATTTTAAAAAGAATTTTTAATTTTTAATTAGAAAAACTCAAGATTTTTTTTCAATTAATTTTCTCTTATTTTTAACCACTTTCATTATCTCAATTTTGGGGTTTTCAATAGATTTTTTTCATCTTAATCTCGGGTTTTTTTTTGGTTTTTTTATTTTCATTTCCAATCGTTTTGAAGTTGGCGAAGAACAATACCGGGAGGATCGGAACGTCAGTTTCGGTTTGTGAGTTAATCCGTATATATAGTACTTTCATTATTTTCCTTTATGTCGAGTTTTGTATATGAACATCAATACATTTATTTGCGCTTCGAGGTATCTATAAGAAATAAGTTACAAGGACAAGAGGAAGCCTCAAAGACCTTTCGGTTCACTCGGGGAGGTTCCTGCTATTAAACTCGTGCATTTTTAAATTATTCTTGCAGCAGTAGACTACTGGATAGAAAAGCATAAGGCTCTCTGCCCTCCCTCCTCGCCAGAGGCGGGTACGGAAAAAGGTTGGAGGAGACTAGAAAAACTAGCTTCATAGTTATGCTACGCACACGCAGAAATCATATATTAGATAGTACCGCTGGATAAACTAACATAATATATTTGTACTGGTCGTATATCTACTTGGTACTGTCAAAAAAACCTCAAACATATGGTTTTTGTTTTATACAAAATATTTACAGCTTTAATTACCGAAGTTTCGGGACAATAAAGACCCCATGGTACACTCCAGATTAGCTCAAAGAGGATTAAGAGAGCACAAAAGGTCAAATTCTCCATGCTTACACTTACTTATGTACGTGCAAAGCTAACACGGAGAAATAGAAGCAAAGCTTCTCTCCTCTTCGCGTGGGTCACTGCCGGCAAAGTGATGAAATGCTACTACAGAAAAGGGGTTGAAACAGGATCTTCCACACCATGTCTGCACTCATCACGTGCACCCAGTCATCCAAGAAAAAGGAGAGGGAGAAAAAAATAGTGGTAGGAGAACCGCAACTCTACCTCACCCAATTCATATCATGCATTTTTTTTTTGTTTACGAGGAAGAATTAGAAGAAAAAAATTTATATTTCTACAAAATACTTATCTACTCTATTATTAGACATGTTAGCAAAGCAGGCAAGCGTGTGAGCGTGTTTTCTTTAATTGGAAGTCTGTCATGTGCATGTGTCCGCTCATTCTTTGAATGTCGCCGAGTTTCAACTTGGGTCTCCAGCCGTGAAAGGTATTTATGCAGCAAGTTATATACTGAGTCTTTCGTACTACACGGTGTTGTGCTGGAGAGAGAGAGAGAGAGAGATATATGCATTATAAACAAATGTCTCGTGTGTCGGAGAAATGGATGAGTCGCTAAAGATGTTTTATGCGGTTGATGCTTGTAATATATCACTATTTACCTTTAGTTGTATGATCGAACAACTCAAAATTTTGGCCTTGGCCTCCATAGCACCGCAAAAATTTTAATTTTTCACAACGAACATTTCAACAATGGTCGTCTATTGGGTAGAATGCCTGTTTACAGCGCCAGTGTTAACCTAAACTTTAGAGGGGCTACGAAGATGATAAGTACAGTAGACTCATGGCATTTCGAAAGTGTTTTCGGACAGTTCGTAGTTTAATCAGTTCAAGCTGAAGGGCATAAAGGGGTGTGAAACGTGGCTAATTAATCAATGGAGGAATCGTGTTTGCGGCCCACAGTTCAACAAACACGCTGGTTTAGCGTAAACGTATGGGTAGCAGTTTGGGTATGCTGGAAAGACCAAAACTGGCATTCATCGAAGGGTGGCTTAATTTCACTATATATAATAAGTTTTGAGAATCATGATCTTTCACTGGTTCTACGTTGTGTTTTGTATTAAAATACATTTATGCTACACGAAAAGACATTCCGCCATACGTCGGATGCACCTTCAAAACCCACCACTCTGTGGGAGAAGTAAACAGGCTACAGAGATTCCTCCCTGGAAACTTAGAAATCCTCGACGTAAATCTTGCTGAACAAAACTGGGAAACACTATGAACTGTGGAAACGAAGACCTACTCCCACATCTGTAGCAGTTGTACAAGAAATTTTAACTGAACTTTGGCAAAATCTTGACCACGCAAGTATATAATATATTATATATATATATATCTCGATCTACAGGATCTATTTATTTCTCTCAAATTCCACAAAAATTAATTTAAAAATTTCCTGAGTGTTGGTCTAGAATTTAATAACAATAATAATGAAAATACATTCCATCGATAACATCAGAATAAAAAAATAGAAAATAAAAAACAATTAAAAACTCGAGCAAAATAATTTCTCATAATCCATTTTTTAACTCTTATGTATAAAAAATATAAAAAATCTGTGCTCTTTAAATAATTTTTCTAATACACAAATTCTCGTAACATGGCATTTTAATATATATATATATATATATAGTATATATATATATATATAATTATATATATATATTATATATATTATATATATATATATATATTATATTATATATATATATATATGGCGAGACCCAAATTAACGGTCTTAAACCGAACATAAAATGGAAAGGCCTTATACAGCTCTAATTAACACCAGCGTTATAATTCGCTTTGTTTTTATTTTATGAACAGACGACAGAAAACACTTCAAATTATAAAGAAAACAGGAAAATGCTAAAATATCAAAACGTTCTTTCAAGAAGTGAAGGAAATTCCATATTATATAATTATAATATATATATATATATATATATATCGGGTGGGCAAAAATATAGGGAGACCTCGAACTTTAGCTGTAAAATCCAAAGTTATGGTCAGATTTCAATACTTTTTTCACACCCAACAACTAAGTAAATTTCCTATACGTTGAGCAGATTTCAAAGAAAACTAATGAAAATACGGATTTATTGAACATTTCTTTATTGCCACTGGAAATTCTTCATTTACACTACTACTGCATTGTATGTGCGGATAAAAAGTTGCAAAGTAATCACATTTGGTGCTACCTTGATGTTAAAAAAACTGCTCGATATGTTTACCACGAACTTCTACAACCTTTTTCAGTCTAGGACGGAACTCATATGGCTTTATTGATTTGTTCTTGTGGTAGCTCATCCCATTTTTCTAGAAGAAGTTGTCGTAAATGAGCGACATTTCTTACTTTGACTCGATAAATTCTCTGACAAATTTTCCCAAAGGCCGTAATCGACAGGATTTAAATCAGGACTGTTGGTGGCCAAATTTAATACCGCTACCTGGTATTCTTCTGATATCTCCAGTTTTATCAATTTTCTTAAGAAGCTTGTCCAAACCACCTGCAATTGGCTTACGTTAATTAAAATCGCTTTAATTATCAACTTGAACCTATGATTAGCAAGATTTTTCTGAAATATTCGCCATAAATCCAATTTCTTAGCTAAATGCTAAAAGATGGCATACAAATCATAAAATTACCTAGTACTAACATACTAAAATTTCATGGTTCTATGTACCGTATTTGCTGAGATATGAAGGATTAAAAGGTCTCCCTTTTTTTTGCCGACCCGACAATGCAGTAATAGTGTAAATGGAGAATTTCCAGTGGTATAAAGAAATGTTCAATAAATCCGTAATTTTCATTAGTTTCTTTGAAATCCGCTCACCGTATAGGAAATTTACTTAGTTGTGGGGCGTGAAAAAATATTGAAATCTCACCATAACTTTGGATTTTACAGCTCAAGTTCGAGGGCTCCCTTTTTTTTGTCCACCCGATATATATATATACAAAATGCACCTCGGTGGTGTAGTGGTTAGCGTCGCTGGCTACGAATCCATCGGCCCCGGGTTCGAGACCCGATGACGGCAGCTGGCGCGCAGCAAAACCCAGCTGTTCATCCTTCCACACAATAAAGAAAGTGGTTGGTAGATAAATGGGTGGCCTAGTGGTTAAGACGCTGGGCTGCTGGTGGGGCGTGGTTCGATTCCACGTTAAACTGTAGGTCTAAGGTGGAGTGAAAAGCTTGACCTTCGTCAGAATGAACAATTCGGGCGGAAGCTAACCGAAGGTTGTGTGTGTGTGTGTGTGTGTGTGTGTGTGTATATATATATTATATAAGCTAAAGTTAACAGTGGACAATTTTTTTTGTTTTATTTTTAAAAAATAAATTGCTGGATTAGACTTTTAACAGAAGATACAGCCACATGCAAGGGTTTATTTTTTGTTGGTCAGAGTAATTACCTTGAAACTTTTGCTTTCCCATCCTGAATATGGGACTAGTTCGTGTAGCGAAT
>JAJOZX010003828.1:210000-227500 GCA_023014485.1 Bathynomus jamesi
ACTGACGAGGTTTTCATCACCACTGAAAGCAACAATGCTCTGTGTTAGTTTAGTCCAAAGAACATCCATATCCGTATTCAACATGTGTGTGTGTGTGTGTGTGTATAAGCGCCTCGGTGGTGTAATGATTAGTGTCGCTGGCTACGAATCCATCGGCCCGGGATTGAGACTCGGTGCCGGCAAGGCGGCGCGCAGCAAAACCCAGATGTTCATCCTTCCACACAATAAAGAAAGTGATTGGTATATAAATGAGTACCCCGGGTAGCCTAATGGTTAAAACACTGGGCTGGTGGTGGGGCGTGGTTCGGATTCCACGTTAAACTGTAGGTCTAAGGTGAAGTTAAAAGCTTGACCTTCGTCAGAATGAATAATTCGGGCGGAAGCAAACCAAACGTTAGCAAAGGTATATATATATATATTATATATATATATATATAATATATATATATATATATATATATATATATATAATGAAAATATCTACGAAGGAAAAATTAAAACACGAAATAGTGCTCAAGCGTTTTCATTTAATGACATCCTGAAGAACACTGAGGATGCACTAAGGAACACTGAGAACATTCTCAGTGTTCCTGAAGATGTCATTAGGCGAAAGAGTTTGAGCACTTTCGAGTTTTAATTTTTCCTTCATGATTATTTTCATCATAAATATTATTGACGTGTTACTTTCGTGAGATAATTTTCATATATACATGATCCCATATAGCAGAGACCCGGATATCCCAAAATACGAATGTCAGCTCAACGGTTGTGTACTGTTTGGGATGCACATTTCTTTATATTCAATAAAGTATAATTTATAGCTTAAAAAGTTAAGATTTTAAGATTCAAGATTTTAAAATATTGAACAAAACACGTTCCCCCCCACTACACACACAACACACGCACACACACATAATATTATATATATATACATTTTAACTGCAAACACGCAGTATAATTAACGTAAAGAACGACGCTTATATAGGAGAATATCCCGCGCAAGATGAGGAGAGAGAACGAAACAAATGAAAAAATGAGGTAACCACCCGGGAATCGAACCCGGGATCTTCCGATTGCCGGTCAGATGATAACCATTACACCATGGGCCTCACTCGAACAAATGCCGTAATTCTCCTACATACGCGCAGAAAACCAATGCCCCAAGGGGGCACCTCCCGCATGCCGTACATTATTACATTTTAACTGCAAACACGCAGTATAATTAACGTAAAGAACGACGCTTGTATAGGAGAATATTCCGCGCAAGATGAGGAGAGAGAACGAAACAAATGAAAAAATGAGGTAACCACCGGGAATCGAACCCTGGATCTTCCGATTGCCGGTCAGATATGATAACCATTATACCATGGGCCTCACTCTAACAAATACCGTAATTCTCCTACATACGCGCAGAATTACGGCATTTGTTCGAGTGAGGCCCATGGTGTAATGGTTATCATATCTGACCGGCAATCGGAAGATCCCGGGTTCGATTCCCGGGTGGTTACCTCATTTTTTTCATTTGTTTCGTTCTCTCTCCTCATCTTGCGCGGAATATTCTCCTATACAAGCGTCGTTCTTTACGATATATATATATATATATATATATATATATATATGGTTTATTACCTCACGTCCAACTTTTTTCGTATAGTTTGGTTGATGCATTATTATATGTTGAGAATTTAGGCAGTAAAGATATAAATGGTATTATGGTCTGTTTTTTCACTCAGAAATAATGGTGTTTGGTTATCTTCATTAACAGGTAAAATTAGGAAACCCCAAAACAGGTTTTTTTATTGCTAAATCCTATACCCTGTACTACCCATTTAGTCTCCGCCCACACACGCCCATTACATTACTACATATTTATTTATTTTTTCGATTTAATTATTATTATTATATATATATATATATATATATAAACTTTAGTTTACTTCCGCCCGAATTGTTCATTCTGACGAAGGTCAAGCTTTTCACTCCACCTTAGACCTACAGTTTAACGTGGAATCCGAGCCACGCCCCACCACCAGCCAACGTCTTAACCACTAGGCTACGCAGAGTACCCATTTATCTACCAATCAAATTTTTTTGTGTGGAAGGATGAACAGCTGGTTTTGCTGCGCGCCGCCTGCCGTCACCGGGTCTCGATCCGGGGCCGATGGATTCGTAGTCAGCGACGCTAACCACTACACCACCGCGGCGCATATATATATATATGCACACTGTTGTCCGAAGGTCAGGCACCATAGCAACCTGGCTATTTTTATTTATTAAATTTGCTAGGGTTCCTGACTTTTTAAAAACCATATATATGTGTGTGTGTGTGTACACACACACACACACACACACACACAACACACACACACACACCACACACACCAACATCTATGTACGAGGTCCAGTCAAAAAATGCACAAACTTTATTTACTGTTTTTTAATGAAAATTCGGACATTATTAACTGAACCTCCATATATATATATATATATAATATATATATATATATATATATATATATAATATATATATATATATATTATATATATGAAGAGAGAGAGAGAGAGAGACCAATACCAGGACACAATTACTGCATTGTGGAAAGTTTGTTTATTTTGGTGTCTACGGTATATGAGGCGTAATTAGACTTCTTGCGTATCATTCTGTGATTAAAGATAAGAAGATTTCACACGTTCCGAACTAATCAAAATGCAATGGAATGAACCACTTAATTCAAGGAGAATAATGACACCTTCATTTCCGCATGATACGCGGCTTCTTCAATCAATCAATCATGTCGCGGCTTTCACCTTTGATGTTCTACGTATCATATATACATACATCCCTTAATATATATATATATATATATATATATATATTATATATATATATATATATATATATATAATAAAAAATATTTCAAAGTGCAGGCAAAACAGAGGAGAATAGACAGTTAATATTGAGTATAGCTTCTCCATGAGTGTTGGCACAGTGGCACTGAGTTATGGTATGATGATGTGGTCATGAATTCAAGAATTTGCCATATTTCAGTTGAAGTTTCCTTTAATTCTGCCACATATGTAGAAGGAAGGTTTTTTTTTTTTTGCACGTAGTTGTCTATGAAGTTGATCCTCCCTCCCAAACACGTTCAAGAAGGTTTATTTATATCGGTGTTCTATCGGAGCCCGCAGGGAAGAACTTGTAGCCGCTTTTCTCTCATTCATTGGGTGGTTATTTTGGAATTGTGACACCTGCCGCAGCCCTCGTGTAACATATGTGGATGTAACACCAAGATACCCTGTTACAACAATGGCACGAGATGATTTTCAAGGATGGAAACATACTTAGCAGAATTAAAACCTCCTTCCATGAATACCGAGCCACTTTTTCACATCCTATCAAATCGCTGCTCACACGTACATTACAATATAACAATGTTTAACGTTGGATGCAAATAGGATCAAGTTGTCGATGAAGTTGATCCCCACTCCCAAACATGTTTAAGATGATTTATTTATATCGGTGTTCTATCGCATTAACTGATTAATCATTCTCCATCATGATGTGCGTAAACTGATTAAAATATGAATAAAATTTATAGACCTTCGAAATGCCATAAGTCTATGTATCATCTCCTTAAATATGTTTACTTTCCCTTTACATTAACGGCTATAAGCAAGGTAGTTTAGCGGTCTACACATCTACCGCAATCCTATTGTATGGAGATAACGGTGAACGCTCACTGTGACTACGAGCCATTTGCGTGGCTTGGAGGACCTCTTTTGGCTAAAGCCATTGATGGTTGATCAAAATAATATTTGCCAAGGTGTAAGGTGTAAATTTATTCTGGTAAGGAAGACAACAATATGAAGTTCAGTGGAGAAAAACACTACAACATTAGAATTACAACAGCTAGAAAAATAATGGGAATTATGTGGCGGAGCTTCCGTAGCAGAAAAAAAGCAAACATCATGCTAATATTATGGAAGAGTTTAGTCCTACCCACAACTGAGTACTGCTCAGTACTCACGAGCCATACAGGAAACTAGACACTGAAAATATAGAGGCCATACAAAAGACTTTTACATTTAAGAAAGAGGGAACGAAAGATGAAGACTATTGGTCTCCACATCAAAACTCTCCCTGGAAAGAAGACGAGAGCGGTACACAATAATATACGAAGGGAAAATACTCGAGGGATGTGGCCCAAACTTTATAAATTAAATAGAAACACACTGAAATGAGAGAAGAGGTAGATTCTGTACTGTTTCAATTGCGGTAGGGCAGATGGCCATGAAAACCAAGATGGAAAATACCCTTAGAATACGTGGTCCAAACCTTTTCAACATACTGCCGAAAGAACTGAGGAATCTCCAGCACAGGCACCTGAATAATTTCAAGAATCAACTCGATAGGTTTTTGTGCAAAGTCCTAGAACAGCCATGCGCAGCTGGCTACGAGGACATGATGAGAGTGGAAACCAACTCTCTCTCCCATCAAATCCTGTAAATGAGAAGGGATGCTGCAGAGGGGTCGACCACAGGTCGATCCTAAACTGTCGTTTGAAAACATCAAGTAATATATTGGGTCGGCAAAAAAAAAAGGGAGACCTATTAAATCCTTCATATCTCGGCAAATACGGTACATAGAACCATGAAATTTTAGTATGTTAGTACTAGGTAATTTTAGGGTTTGTATGCCATCTTTTAGCATTTTAGATGAGAAATTGGATTTATGGCGAATATTCGAGAAAAATCTTGCTAATCATAGGTTCAAGTTGATAATTAAAGCGATTTTAATTAACGTAAACCAACTGCAGGTTTGGACAAGCTTCTCAAGAAAATCGATAAAACAGGAGATATCAAATGAATGCCAGGTAGCGGTATTAAATTTGGCCACCAAACAGTCCTGATTTAAATCCTGTCGATTACGGCCTTTGGGAAAATTTGTCACAGAGAATTTATCGGGTCAAAGTAAGAAATGTCGCTCATTTACGACAGCTTCTTCTGGAAAAATGGGATGAGCTGCCACAAGAACAAATCAATAAAGCCATACAGGAGTTTCATCCTAGACTGAAAAAGGTTGTAGAAGTTCGTGGTAAACATATCGAGCAGTTTTTTTAACATCAAGGTAGCATCATATGTGAGTACTTTGTAACTTTTTATCTGCAATAAAGAAATGTTCAATAAATCCGTAGTAATTTTCATTAGTTTTCTTTGAAATCCGCTCACCGTATACGAAATTTACTTAGTTGTGGGGCGTGAAAAAATATTGAAATCTCACCATAACTTTGGATTTTACAGCCAAAGTTCGAGGTCTCCCTTTTTTTTGCCGACCCGAATATATATATATATATATATAGGGTGTCCCATAAGTCCGGTCTCACAGGAAACTTTATTTTAAGTTAAATTTACAAAAGTGAAACAACTAAAACAAATGTTTAAATTGATGTCTTGTTTTGGGACCTTTTTTTTTTATTGCAGGTATATAACACGCAATGGCTAATATGGAAGTGAGTTATACGAGTGTAACTCACTTCCATATTAGCCATTGCGTGTTATTATACCTGCAACAAAAGAAAATGGTCCCAAAACAAGACATCAATTTGAACATTTGTTTTAGTTCAAATGTATTACTTTTGTAAATTTAATTTAAAATGAAGTTTCCTATGAGAACCGGACTTATGGGACACCCTGTGTGTATATATATATCCTATGAGAAATGGACTTATGGGACACCCTGTGTATATATATATATATATATATATTATAGTGTGTGTGTGTGTTAATCTCAGAAATGGAAGAACCCCACACCAGCTTTATCTTTTTTCAGAACGATAATGGCAATGATAATTGTTGCAGAGGGCGGATACGACATATTTCATTCGTTTGCAGGTCAGACTCTCGACCCAAACGATTGTGCATGATTCATCAGGAGCACGATGAGCTTCACACTTTTGCTTTACAAATACGAACTTCAGGTATAAAGAAAATACCCACTTTTTCACTGGAATCACTAAATGGAAACACGCTAATGTACTGAAATAATATATAATCTCTCTCTCTCTCTCTCTCTCATAATAAAGTCTCCCCTTTTTCAAGCCCCTTTTCCCCTCTGTGCCAAATTTCTCGGGTCTTCTTCTTCAACTTCCTCAATTATGAATCCGATGATTTTCTCCAATAAATCCAATTAAACGAGAGAGTAAAACAATGTCGCTTTCATTACATATATATATATATATATATATATATATATATATATATTGTGGTGCTCACATGGTAGATCCAGATTAGGACCAGTATACATGAATATGTGTAGAAGTAAGGGTCAATATATGGCGGCCATAAGGTGATGGAAGAACAGTCTATTCGAGCATCAAAAGCCTGTGAAGCTCGCATAAATAACGATAACAACAAATTTTGGAAATTTGTTAAGAATCAAACGGGTGTTAAAAGTGTCCTCTCTCCAACAATCGATGGGGTGTCGGGGAAGGATGAAATTGCAAAGCTGTGGAAAAACCACTACTCTAACATTCTCAACAGTGTGAGTAGGGATAACCCTTCAGAGCTCATGAGAGTATATATCTTGCCCCTGGTCAAAAATAAGTATAAAGACATTCTGTCCAGCAATAATTACAGGCCTATTGCTGTCGCTTCCTGCTTCTCGAAACTACTAGAAAAACTCTCGTTACGCCGATTAAATGATTACTCATAGACATCTCCTAATCAGTTTGGTTTTAAAAGGTCCCACTCAACTGCCCGGTGTATCTATGTACTTAAAGAAACAGGGTTTTAGGCGAATTTGTCTACAACAATTTGTCTAAAGATACAATTCATCTACAACAATTTGTCTACAACAATTTATCTACAACAATCAGTCTACAGATACAATTTATCTACAATAATTTGTCTACAGATACAATTTGTCTAGAGAAACTATTACTAATAATGGACCTAGTATGTTTCATGGACTGCTCTCGATTTCCTACGAAATTGAAAACAAGGGCAGTCGATGACCCTGATTTTGTTTCTGCAATCGGTTTTCTTGAGAAACTAACCTAACCTAACCTGACCTGACCTGACCTAGTTTCTTATACTATTGTTTTTTGCAAGATATCGCACTAATTCGTGTCATTTTTTGTGAATTTGTATGGCGTAAGCGCCACACCAGCTCGGACTTATTCAAAAAGATGTTGGAGTGTATTGCGTCGTTTCAGTAAATAAATTTATTCAATATCCAATAACATTTTTCTTTATCATTTCTCAAGAAAACCGATTGCAGAAACAAATTTTTTATTTTTTGAAAAAATTAATAATAATTAACATCAAATAGCTTTCATTTTTCCTCTCTAGACAAATTGTATCTGTACACAAATTATTGTAGATAAATTATATCTGTAGACTAATTGCAGTAGATAAATTGTTGTAGACAAATTGTTGTAGATGAATTGTATCTTTCGACAAATTGTTGTAGACAAATTCGCCGGACACCAAGAAACAGTATCTAAATACATTGACGGTAACTCAACTATTTATAGCTGTTTCCTAGATATAAGTAAGGCATATGATAGAGTGAACCACAATATTTATTTAAAAAACTAGAAGACAGGAAGGTTCTCATGTACATATTAAATTTATTGAAATTTCGGTATTCCCATCAATCTTTTACCGTTTGGTGGGGCAGTGTACTATCCGAATGTTTTGGCTCCTCTTGCGGGGTGAGACAAAGCTCCTTGCTCTCCCCTATGCTGTTTAATGTGTACAATGTACATTGACGGATTAATTGCTTCACTTAATGAGGCAACAGTGGGATGTTGTATAGATAACACAAGGATAAATAACTTAGTTTATGCCGATGATATGGTGTTAATAAGTCCCTCTGTTAAAGGTCTGGATCGGCTACTAAAAGTCTGCGAAGTGTATTCGCAGAAACATGACATTCTTTTTAACGTTACAAAAACTAAGGTTATGTAATTTCATCCTAAAAGCTGTAATCAGCAAGCTGATATTAGGTTTAAAATGAAAGGTGAAGTAATTGAGGAAGTACAAGAGTTAAGTATTTGGGTCAAACTATCACCTGCTCCTTGAGTGATGACTCAGATATAAGAAAACAATCTCGAAACCTTTGTGCTAAAGCGAATATGACTATGAGGAACTTTCGGTTCTGTACAAGTGAAGCTAAAGACACTCTTTCGTACTCTCTGCAGTAATATATACGGACAGCAACTCTGGGTGAATTATAAAAAAGGTTCTGGCAGAACCCTAAATTTGATGTACAACAGGTCTTTTAGACTCTTACACATATCACCCCCAAATGCTTAGCTTCGCAAATGTTTGCTACCCGCAATGTCCCGAGCTTCCCGGAGGTAACAAGACGTGCTCAATACAGTCTAATGCAAAGAATTAAAAAAATCAACCAACCCGATTATGGAATTCTTGGTACGAAAACGTCTGTCTGCAGCTCCACTTAACTTCGACATTACTGTATTATTTCTAATCAATTGTATATATTTCTATCCTTAGTATGTGAACTGTCATTGTATTAATAATATTTGCCATATGGACTATAGTCTGACAATAAACCTTTTCATTTTCATTTCCATATAAGGAAGCTCAGCAAGAAAATAATATACTCTCTTCCGCACTATCTTTACTTCAAGTGGACCCACGTTCACTCTCTATCTATCTTTGTACGTGCAGCCTTTTCACGCACACACATATTTAGTATATTTCATTCATATTATATATATATGTGTACCAGGTGAAAATATAATTTATACGGGCTTCTGACAAATAACATTAGTTTTTTATAACACACACACACACACACACACACACACACACACACACACGTGCGCATCATCGCATAAACAAGGTACTGACTTTTTTAAATCCATATATCTAAAAAACTAATTAACCTAACCTAACCTAACCTAACCTTGGTGCCATCGAACTGAGAAGAGCGTGATAAGTGTTTTGGGCGCAACTGAGGGTTCGAAGGTTTTTTTCTAAAGTTATTAAATAGTGAGGTACTCGATAATCTATCCTAACCTAATCAGGATTAACATCTTTCATGCGACACAAAAATATTTGAAGATTTTTCATAGAAATTTTTAATGTTCCGAGGTACTCAAAGTGTTACGTCACTAAAAAACTTACCGCATTACATCTGTGAATTATCACACACTCGACCTCACCCACACCTAGTTGCCTCAGCGCGCGCGGACACACAATCTTCAGAAATATCCCATATATATATATATATATATATATATATATATGGGATGACCAGCCATGCGTGGCTGGCTTCGAGGGCAGGAGGAGATCAGACAGCAATTCCCTCCTTCACAAATCCAGCAAATGAGGCGGGATGCTGCAGAGGGGTCGACCGCAGATCGATCCTCAACCGTCGTTCGAACTCACGCAAAAGGAAAAGGAGAAGTGTATGTATATATATGTATATATATATATTATATATATGTATATATATATATAATATATATATATATATACACAGTATATATGCGCGCTCGTGCATGAATTCTGTCTGTGTCATCCCGATTTACACCAGAGGGATTTTAATTAAATTTATACTGCCATTGCCTCGAATGCCGGAGGGGGGACGGGGAGGGGATTGGGGTCATCACGTAAAACACCTCTTAACATAAGGCGTTTCCTAGGTTGTTTAAATATATTACAGGTTGTGTTAACTTATACTTCGTCGTAGTAGCGTGGTGGTAGTGCTAGTAACTCGTACTCAAAAGGTCCCGGGTTCGAATCCCCCGTAGGGGAGAGGGCAATCTTTCATAGATACATATGTATATATATATATATATATACTGTATATGTCGATAATTTTGTTTAAAAACATGTACAATGAATATATATATAATGTACGTACGAATACAAGAAAAATCGTTAGCTCTAATGCAAACTTTTAATTGATTTTCGCAGCGCAAAACCCAAAGACAACACTAGTCTTAGAAAAAAAAAAATATGATAATTTACATGCCAACTGGACAAGCAGCTCTAAGTGTCCCCCTTCGAGTCCCCATCTACAAACCCCCCACCCCCCCAACCAGATTTCATGGTCATTCTGTTGCATCGTCCGAAATTCAAGTAATTACAGACACTAGATTTAAAACAACTTCAGACGATACTTTCAAATAATCGCTATTTTTAACGTTAATTCAACATTTATGTTCCCTAACTCCATAATAAAACACACACATACACACACACACACATACATACATACATACATACATACATATAAAATATATATATATATATATATATATATATATATATATATATATATATATACACTGTATATTTTGTGTGTGTGTGTTTCTACATCGCGCGTGTGCGTACAGCCTAATTAGAAATAAATTACACGAGTGTACACATTATCGCGTACATAAATTGAGCGGAACGATCAGATTTGTAAACAGTAAAAAAAAAACTAATCTGCGGGCCGCGTATATTTAAAGACGAAGCGAGGCGAGGCAAGGCCCGCCGCTCCGTCTAACAGCATGCCCCGCTAATGGCTGAGACGCCAGCCAGGCGCTCATCGAGTCACCCCTTTTTGAGGGCGAGGGAGGGGGGTTTGATGGAGGGTGGGGACTGAATTGTGGGGGTGGCATCGTGCTAAAGGGGGAAAGGGAGAGGCGGGGTAAAAATAGGGGATGGTCTTTTCTTTTTTTCTCCATTATTTATTACTGCTAGAATGTTTTTTTCTTATGTTATTACAAGTAAAAAGGGTTGTGATGGGGCCATATCCATGTGAAGGAATGGGGTGAAGGTTTAGCGTCGGGGGGGAAGGGGTGAAATATAAAGAGAAAAGTTTTGTTTCTAGTTTTATGTAATGGAATTTATTTATATATATTATATATATATATATATATATGTGTGTGTGTGTGTGTGTGTGTGTGTGTGTGTGGTTAAACATTGAAGTGTTTACAAAAAAATAATAATAATAATATTTTCTTTATTAGTATCACTTTTGATTCATTATTATGTATTAAAATTATAAAAAATACACATATAATAACTTAAAACTTGATACAGCTAATGTAATACAAAGTATTCCAATTTTATCCTATTCACTCAATAAAGAATTGTTATGAGTTCTAAGTACATTACACTGTACAGTAAATAGATAGATAGATAGTTGTCAGCCAAAGTGGAACGTTTGTTTGGAGAAGATAAAACTGACCCTTTAATTAACGCACCTGGTACCATCTTAATTCAAATGTTCTTAAATATCAGGTTGAAGAAAGCATTGTCACGGCACTCCAGTGCCACGTATTAAATGCCAAAATCTCTTGTTCATGCAAGTATTTATAGCATTTTAAATGGACGACTGGGGGTTGGGGCATTGGGGTAAACTCCTTTATTATAAATTTATTACTTATTTGTAAACAAACTGAGAGCAGTGTTATTTATACTTTATTGTAATCCCACTTATAGACTCGTAGGAAAGTAACTATATATATATATATATAATGTAAAGAACGACGCTTGTGTAGAAGAGCGTCCATACAAGATGAGGAGAGAGAACGAGCAAATGAAAATGAGGCACCTCCCATTTTTCATTTGCTCGTTCTCTCCTCATCTTGTGCGGACGCTCTTCTACACAAACGTCGTTCTTTACATTAATTATACTGTGTGTGTTTGCAGTTAAAAAAAAAATATATATATATATATATATATATATATATATATATATATACACACACGAGTATAAAAACATTACAGTAACTTTAAGCAATAACTTTAAAGTAGTCCTAAAAGTAACGTTAAAAGTAACTTCTTCAAAAAAGGAACTCGAAAATAAAGACAAAAAGAAACAAAAGCGAATCAAATAAATTTATAGCGGAAATTCCCGCGAAAGATAAGCTACTTTAAACCTTTTAAGGTTCCTTCTTTGTAGACATCCCAGATTTATTACAACATACACACACATACACATGCACATACACATTTGTGTGTATATATATATATAATATTATATATATATATATATATATATATATCACGAAAACGTTAATGAAGAAGATAAATGTAATGTTTAAAATTTGACTACATTGATGTATAATGTGACATGAAATAAGCAGAAAAGAACCTGAGAATTAAAATAACTGAAATACTTGTAATTTATTGCTTTGTGACTATTTTAAGAAGTTTTGTTAATATGTTTTCCTTTGGTCGAGTGTTGATACCTAAAACAGCATAAACAAATTTAAAAAAAACTTTTTTCGATATTACATCTAATCATAATAATATGATGAAGTTAAGCTAGATTATGTTATATATATATATATATATATATATATATATATATATATATATATATATCAAGTTAAATGTCCCCATTCGCATCTGAAAATGTAAAAAAATTGTGGTTTCGTAACATAAGCAAACGTGTGTGTGTGTGTGTGTGTGTGTGTGTGTGTGTGTGTGTTACAAAGAATATGTTTGCCTGCTCATCCCAATTAATATACAATAATATATGTTGACAATTATAAATATGATATGCAATTAGCTATTTATTTAATATATCATTTAAATTTACTAAAAAATCTAAAGTATTGATGTGAGCAAATAGCAAATAAAAAAATAAAAAAATAAATAAATCCCAGCAAAAAACCAATTAAACGCCACTGAACCGCATGACAAAGATTGTTTACATTTTTAACAGTAGGTTTTACACTTTTTAACAAGATTAAAAGCTGTAAATTTATATAAAAATCTAAAAGTTAAATTAAAATAAACCCATTAAACGTGGGTTATCAACTATTATCTAATTCTTACATATATTTATTGTATAAGTTTGTCTAAGCCTATGACTAGGCTAGACTAAGGAGGACCGAGTGTTGTCTAGGCCCCATACGAATAGCTTAGGCTACCTGTCTGATCCGACCTAAAATGAAGGCTAAAGATGAACTCGCAGAGATAGTGAAAGAGGCATAGACGAGATTATGTTGGTATAATTGGCCGTCAAAAGGTGATTTAGAGATTAGTCCAACGTTCGTCATATATATATATATATATATATATATATATATATATATATATATATAAGGATCTAGGTCTTTGCCTCGCCTAAGTCATGCAGTGGTCTCTTTATGTAGTCGCCGCACTCCGTATACGAGAACCGAGCATGACATTTGAAGAAGAATATCTGGACACGGGAAAAAAAGAGAGAGATATAATGATAAATAAGCCATTACATACAACTCTGAGACAGGATTTTTATGGTATGAAAAAATAATCAAAATATATATATTATTTCGTACAATTAATGTAAAATTTGTATAATGAGCAGGTCTTTATATAACTCATAATTCGGCGATACAAATGCGGTAAACATACAGCGAGACATACAAAAAAATTAAAAATAACCAACGAAAATTTCACATATGGATTGTAAATATAAAAATAAAAACAACAGCAAAAATTCTCTCGCGCAGTTGTGATATCTTTTGTTTTGACATTATGCCTGTTGGAATAAAAGAAAAAAGATAATAATTCCTTTTACAACAAAGAGGAATGTTTACCAGATGATTAGGCCTTGTTTACAGGACATATTCTATGTTGCAAATGAATATTGTGGTGATATGCTATCGCGTTATTGCAATGGTGTAATATCAAGTTCATTTGCATTATATATCTAGATATGGAAATTAATCCTTATTGTTTAGGCAGTTTACGATTAGTTAACAATAAAATTAATCCTGAATGATAGGGATACCAATGTTCTTAAACTGATTATTACTCTGTTCCTCTTTGTTCCTCATGGCAACAAAACATTACATTACATTATTTATATATATATATATATAATAAACTCGAGTATCTAACAATAATAACAACAGTAACAACTCTCCCTCCCCCTTAATTCCACCTCTATTAAAGATCCCCCACCTCTTCCCTCCTTTTCCCCCACCTCCTATAACAGCCTCATTATTCGAGCATCTTAGCGAAGGTGAGGTCCTATCCTTATCTCCTTAAGGAATTTCATCCTTATACCTGTCCTGCTGTGTGCGTCAGGTAACAGCTTGTAATGATGCTGTAAAGCCCAGTCTGGTGACAGCATTTCCACGCACGCACAGCGGGAGATCATCCTCCTGAGAAAGGCTCTGCTGTGACGTCACACAGTGTCTGTGATATGACCAAAAAGTCCAACAGTCAATGAATGCTTTGATGGTCTAAATATCCATTTTTTTTCATCATTTTCTTTATATGAAAGATGTAGGAGTTAGTTTACAGTTTGCGCGATGTCTACAAATGTTTTTAGATTTTATCCAGTTAATAAGCACGATGAAAAAGATAATATTATTAAGATCTAAAACAAAATACGAAGAAAATGGGATGTGGTACAAAATTGAAGGCATAACTTACACAGTTTACTACCAGCTTTTATGTATTCGCATACTAGTCAGATTCAGTTACCGAGCTTATAATATATATATATATATATATAATATATATATATATACACACACACACACACAATTGTCAACTCATGATTATACGCGAATTCCTCTAATATCTGCGCTGATGGAGGAAAAAAAAAAAATCAGAATTAAAATTAAATTATTTATATAATTAGGACTTGAATAAATTAAATAAATTTGAAAATAATTTTAATTAGCCATAAAATATTTCACGCTGTCGCACCACTTTCGAGATCTATCTGTTCGTTTTAAGCAAATTGGACACAATAAATTCTCAAGTTTTGAAAATAAAGAATGTTCAAATCCAATAATTATTCCTATTTATTTATTTTTTTTTTATTTTTATCCTACTAAAATTTACTAATTTTATTTTAGTTATATATATATATATATATATATATATATATTAAATAATACAACCCGGAATGGTTCACTGAGAAACTTTTATGTTACACACAGACCGTGCATGAAACAAGGAACTCCTCTGGGAAAATCAAATCCACTATAGTCCGAATAAGTAATGGTAAATGACAAATACCATAGTTTTTCTTCTTCATGATGCTAGCCCGACGTGGGCAACGGGTCTCTCGCAAAGAGGTCCCATAAATATAGCTTCCCTCACCAGCTATCTGCAAAGCAGACAGGATCCAGCTTTGGGACATAAAGCAAGCCTAGTCCCACTACATTACTTATTCGGACTATAGTGGATTTAATTTTCCCAGAAGAGTTCCTTGTTCCATGCACGGTCTGTGTTTAACATATAAGTTTCTCAGGGGACCATTCTGAGTTTGTGTATATTAAACGGACGTGTTACGTGCCTTGAAAAGTGGACGCTCAATGTCCCGGTTGAGGTTTAAGTTTTGTTTTTTTGGCTAAAAATACAATAGTTACCCCTTTTCTTTGATTTATTCAATCCGACGTGAATGCAACGAGTCTTTTACTTATATAGAGGTTCTGAATGTAGTGGGACTAGGCTTGCTTTAAACCCTAGATCCATGTCCCAAAGCTGGATCCTGTCTGCTTTGCAGATAGCTGGTGAGGGAAGCTATATTTATGGGACCTCTTTGCGAGAGACCCGTTGCCCACGTCGGGCTAGCATCATGAAAAAGAAAAACTATGGTATTTGTCATTTACCATTACTTATTCGGACTATAGTGGATTTAATTTTCCCAGAAGAGTTCCTTGTTCCATGCACGGTCTGTGTTTAACATATATATATATATATGATGCAAACCTACAAGGAAAAAGAAAAATGATTCCAAGGTCTTTCGTATATTCAGAAGTACACCTCGTCATTCCCTGACGAAGTGTACTTTTGAATATACGAAAGACCTTGGAATCATTTTTCTTTTTCCTTGTGGGTTTCCATCATTCATTCATTTCACGTGTTTAATTGTGAAATTTATCCCATATATATATATATATATATATATATATATATTATATATATATATATATAATATATATATACACGTTTTAGGACGTTTCCATAAAGATTATATGAGTATTCTGCAAACGTATCTTTGTATTGAGTGGAGATTGCGCTTTTATCCTGTACGTGCACCGCTCCCCTACTATAATAAAAAATTAAATTAAACAAAAACCGGCTAAAGGTGAAAAATAACTACAAAATAAATCTTGGGCATGATCACTGATGCCCAGAAGTTGACCTTCAGCAACTGACCTCTTCGCTATTCGCTCGTTTCAGATTTTTGTGTTTGAGTGGGACCCAGAAAGGGAGGAGGTAGACTTCCCCTCGGGCCTCTCCCCTTCCAGAATTCCCCTTTTCTTACAGGGGTCAGCTCCCACTCAGGTATTATGCCTTTGCTTCTTTTCAAAATAAATCCCGATTGAGAACAATAATAATAATTTACTGAAAATCACGTTTCGATCCACGCAACTGGCATCCCCATCGAGTGAACGCTGAGCGTGTATACGTATATTCAGCGCTCACCTGAAGAGGGCACTAGTACGTGTATCGAATGTTTCGTCTTTTGAAATAAATTATACCCGTGGTAAATTTCATTATTTATTTATTAGTACGTGATTTTTGTTAACTTATATTAAATAACTGCTAATTGTATATACACCCCGTCTGAAAACAATCAGGTCGTATACAGTAGTTAACCCACAAAATAAATCTATACAACGAGAATTAAAAAGACACTTCAACACGATGTAATTTCTTTTTTTATATACAGGGTGTCCCATAAGTCAGGCATCATAGGAGAAATTCATATTTTTCTATTTCTACAAACCATAATTCCTATTTTTCTCTTTCTACAGGCCATAATGTCTGTGAGCAAGGAAGAACGAATCCAGATAATTCTACTCATAGGAAATCGGAGTCAAAGAGAGGCCGCTGCTGAATTTAACAGACTGCATCCAGACCGCGAGCCAATAACAGAGAGTTGTGTTAGCAGACTTGTTGCAAAGTTTAAGGAAACAGGATCCATAGAAGATAAACCACGCAGTGGACCTTCAAGGAGGTCCACTGACGATGATACAGCGACTGCTATCCTGGCTCATTTTAACAGAAGTCCCAATAAGTCTCTTCGGCAATTGTCCGCCGAGACAGGAGTGTCGAAAAGTAGCATCCATCGCATTCTTCAGGCTCACAAATGGCATCCATATAAACTTCAGATCCTACAGAAATTAAGCGAAGATGATCCCGACCGGCGGAGGTCCACTGCGTGGTTTATCTTCTATGGATCCTGTTTCCTTAAACTTTGCAACAAGTCTGCTAACACAACTCTGTATTATTGGCTCGCGGTCTGGATGCAGTCTGTTAAATTCAGCAGCGGCCTCTCTTTGACTCCGATTTCCTATGAGTAGAATTATCTGGATTCGTTCTTCCTTGCTCACAGACATTATGGCCTGTAGAAATAGAAAAATATGAATTTCTCCTATGATGCCGGACTTATGGGACACCCTGTATATAGTTTTAACTTGTAAACTTTAATAAATGGAGTTTCGGAAAAATGTTCGCCTAGAGAATCTAAAAACATAAAAATTACTTATTGGTAATATTAATTTTTCTT
>JAJOZX010003828.1:232500-275000 GCA_023014485.1 Bathynomus jamesi
CCACTTCTGAGACACCATATATATATATATATAATTACCAAAAATATCAACTGAATGATAATACTTATTAATTTAATAAAGTAAGCCCAGAGTGAAACTATATTTACTTGCAAAGTCACGAAAATCTCTCTCTCTCTCTCTCTCTCTCTCTCATATATATATATATATATATATATATATATATATATATATATATATATATATATTGTGTGCATGTGTGTGTGTGTGTGAATAATATGTTACTCATTTTCATCTCGATAAAGGTATGCTTTTTATTATTGCAGGGTAATCGTTTTGGTGCGTACGGGGCAATGCAGGGCATTCCCTTGGTGGCTTCTCCGCCCTCCCACCAAGACCCTCCAGGGGTGTCCTTCGACGTCACCACTTACCAACCGCCTTGGAAGTCCCTGGCGGAATTCGCCCTCAGCCATGATTTAGATAGGCTGGACCCCAACAACCCGCAGTACCAGCAAGTGTTGCAGCAAGTAAGTCTTCGTACAATCACATATTACCAATTGGTAATTTTTTATGCTCTAGAAATCTTGCGTTTCTCAGTGAACTTTTTCGCCAAAATGTTCATTGGAGAAATTTCTTCGATTAATTAAATATACTGACTTTTAATAACCACATTGAGGTTTCGTAAGATAAAATAAAATAGTCTGGCGTGAACCAGAATATGACACCATAACAACAACGTGGTATAGAACTTAATTTAAAGGTTAACTTACTGCAGACACGTTCTGACGCAAAGTATGAAACCGCAATCAAGTTCGTGCATCTGGCAGTCGCTCATCTAATTTTGTTTACTTCTGGAAAGAGGAATGGCGACTGTTTTAAATTCTCTTTTGATGTGTACTCCCATATTAAGTCTCTCTAAGAATAAATCTTCAAAGAATAATAGGTGGTCGTCATAATTAATTTTAAAACTCAAATTGGCTGAATGTCTTTCCTAAGACTTACGTTAGAAAAAGTAATATATATATATTATATATATATATTAGGGTGGCGCAAAAGTCAAGAGTCAAAGGATCCGGAAAGAATGGATCTTTTCCGTTTCTATGGTCGCCACTATTTTTTAAATAAAAATTACTTTTTAGTTAAAAAATTTATAGTTAATTTATAATTTTTTTGTTAAAAAATGTATAATTTATGCAATGATGACCCTTTGAGTCCTGACTTTTGCGCCACCCATAAGTCAGGAGTCAAAGGGTCACCATTGCATAAATTATAAATTTTTTAACTAAAAAAGTAATTTTATTTAAAATTTCCGTAGAACAGAAACGATCCATTCTTTTTGGCTCCTGCGCCACCCTATATATATATACTACTGAAATAATTCAGTGAGGGAAAGTACTTTACGGGGTTGTAAATAACAATATAATTTATTGGTACGTTCAGTTTTATGACGTATTGTTTATTCCTGATATTTTATATCGGACGTAAATACAGTGGAGCCGTTAACATTTGCTTTGTAACTAAAAACTCCTGAGAAATTTTCTCTTCTTGCATTTCCGTAATCCGTCGCAAAACACACGAGGAAACGAAGTGGCTCTCCCCTCGTAAAATCCCTTTTCCCTCTCTTTCTGGACCTTCTTGTTCGTCCCCTTGCCGTCTGAGTGTTTCCCTTCTCAGCCCAATTCCCCTCGGTACTCCAGACCACAAAAGAAGGGTTTCCTAGGCCAAGGGGTGGAGGAGGAAAGGGAAAAAAGTTCGCGACGAATCCCCAAAGAGCCATCCATACACTGGAATAAACCCTCCCTACCGATTCCCACTTTCTCCCCATCAAAAGGCAGCTTCGTAATGGAGAGCGTCTTGGGACCTGTAATTATTTCATATAGCCTCTTAGAGGACGCTTATACAGTGCATTTCGCGGTACGAGGAGAGACAGGGAGATAGAAAAGAGCCCTCGCGCTCTCATTTCCGTCCGTATAAAGAGAGTTGATATCGTTTCTTTTGATGCTTCGCGACCTATTGTGAAAAGAATTTACACTGTTGCTTACTTCGTCATCGGAGAGTTTATTCAAAACATTTTAGATCCAAAAAAATTAGGGGTAATTACCATATATATATATATATATATATTCTGAACTGCCAGTCTGCGCCCGTAACAAATTCTACTTTATTTCTTCGTATTACTAGCATATAACAAGAAACAAAATGGTTCATTTCGAATAATAGACCGCATCTCCCAATCCTCCTTTTAAGGGTAATAATCGGCACACAACAGTCAAATGATATACACAAATAGTTTCAGTAAGATTTCAATAGTCCCGCTATTTCATACTCTTTCCATCATCCCCAAGAGAAATCGGGTAAAAGCGCAGCTGATGTCATAGCAAAAGGTTTGGAGATGCGTGTGGGTCGGTGTCGCTTCGTCGTCTACAACGGCAAAAATCCGAACCTATAAAGCTACCAACAGAGGGCGCCACGAATCACACGCGAAGGTGGAGAAGCGAATGAGAGAAGATAGAAGCTAGAATTGACACGGCTTGGGGATGGTGATGAGGTGTTGCGTGCATTCGTACATTTACAAAAGTACTCAAAGTAATCTGAGGAAAAGGGAACGGTTTCCCTGTATAGTATACCAGTACTATATATATATACACACATATATATATATATATATATATATATATATATGAGACGAGGATAATTTTATTTTACAGTAATAAACATTGTAAGTAAATGAATAATATAAGTTTAAAATATAATTTGGCTCTTTTCCGTTCTACCCAGCAACAAAAAATGAAATTATATATTATTTTCTACTGTAGTTTTACTTGCTGAATTCAATAATATATATCTTATTTTGGAGAAATGAATAAAAAAAGAGTTATAGTCCGTTTATTTTATTTAAAAGTAGAGATTGCATTTAAGATTTCAATAAAAATGTCCTTTCCTTTTTGTCTTCTCCTCCACAGAAATTCACATAAATAGGAATCTATCATATTTCTAGATGTTCCCCAATGTCTCTCGTTCCTTTGTTTAGCTAAATCAACTGTACGCCCTTGACCATAGGTTAGGTTAGGTTAGGTCGTGATATTTTCGTTAGTTAGCCTTATAAGATTAACTAAAGAAGGCTGGGGTAGAACGTTATTTCCTTAACTATGTTTATGAAATTCCATTTATCATCCATAACAATATCTACAAAAGAGAGAAAAAAATTAATAATTATAACCATAACTAATTAAAGCACGAATACTTTCTCCAAAATTAAATATATATATATTATTGAATTCAGCAAGTAAAACTACAATAGAAATTGTTGCTGGGGTAGAACGGAAAAGATCCTATAATTTATGTAAACAGCTAGACGTATATAACAATCAGGCATGAATCAATATTAACCACTGAAAATAAATGTAATATTAAATATATTCACATTAGACCCGTTTCTTAAAAGATATTTTCATACGGGTCGATCACTAAACTTCAATGTCAACAGTAAAATTCCGAATGACACAAAAATTTTAAATAATTTGGTTCCTTATTACGCGTCAAAATAGATTAAGGAAAGGCTCCTTTCAGAATCAGGTTCTAAACTGAGGACCGTATACCACATAGATACTAACCGGGAACTTTACTGGCTTTCGCTTTCACCCTTGACTCTGCATGGTAAAAAGCTATATGAAAAAGGGGAACCGACATCCGGTCAATGTTAGAAACGTTTTATTACTTGAAACGTTGAAGTTAGATAAAGACCATTTAAGTACTTCGATTTGAAGGCCTTACGAACTTTGATGTTTGCGGTTTAAGTATAATTTATAAATCGTGGCTCGTGACAAAATTATATTGAAGTTTAGCCCTCTTTTACGATAAATACAACTACGTGAAATTTAAGAAAACAAAATGCTTTATATAAATCTCTGAACCGCGCCTATATATATATATATATATATATATATATATATATATATATATATATATATACAAGCTTGACCTTCGTGAAATGAGAAATCATCGCACGGAACATTTGAAAGGTTGAAAGGTGTGTGTGTGTGTGTGTGTGTGTGTGTGTGTGTGTGTGTGTGTGTGTATTGAAAATATGGGTACTTACATATTATCGGAACTACCAAACTGACTGTTTATTATGTATCGGGACTACCGAACTGTTTATTCTGTATTTTGCTCGTCATTTTCATTTAAACTAAAAAAAATATCACAACTTAACCTAACCAATCATCAAGCCGTACAGTTGACCTAACCGGCATTCAATTAACCTAACCGGGCATTCAGTTGATCTAACCTGTTAGGTTAATTGAATACCCGGTTAGGTCAACTGAATGCCCGGTTAGGTCAACTGTACGCCCTTGATGATTGGTTAGGTTAAGTTGTGATATTTTCCTTAGTTTAAACGAAAATGACGAGAGCAAAAATACATAATAAACAGTTTGGTAGTCCCGATAATACGTAAGTACCAAAATATGTATACACTGTAAACAGTAAAGTTTGTAAAGCCTTCGAGTCGAAGTACCTAAATTTTTTTTTTTTTTTTGTAACTTCAACGTTCCAAGTAATAAACGGTTCCCAACATCGTATAGGTTCCCTTTTGGATATAGCTTTTGGGCATATAGGGTCAAGGAGATTCACAGCAGAATCTAATTGAGGGGACTCTTTCCTTAACCTATTTTAACATGTAACCAAACGTTCAAGATCTTCATGTCATACGTAACTTCACTGATTAAACCGAGTGTCCACAAAATTTTCAGGACCAATTGTACGGCGAAATTGTGGAAAGGCGGACCTTTTGGTGTAACGACTTTGTCACTGCGGAGGGGGTTTAGAGTAGTTAAGTTAAGGGTGGTTTAGAGTAGTTTTATGAAGTTAAAGAAAAATGCAAAAAAAATGCAAGTGTTTATTTACTAAATAATGTGGCTACGGGGCTGCATTTACGTACAAAGTGTAAAGCAATGATTGACATGTGGCAAAACAATAATACACTGTCCAACTGAATTTCGGAGATTTACTCTGTTTTTCATCGACTTTTTGTCTAATCGTCTCACGTTGAATGAATGCACATGGGTATGAAGAGTGATTATATAAATGAGGCATCTCGAGAATCGTGTATGATTGAGCTGCCAACAGTTCAACACGATAGTAATAATGTAATGTTACGGGCAGCGATTTGAGATTCTGAAAAGACTAACTCGGTACTCGAGGGGGAACGTTTTCATTTTGCTAAGTATACGTTTCTTTCATTGAAAAGCATCTCTCACTGCCCAGTAACGGGACATTCCGCGTCATATCCACATATGCTGCAAAAATATAGTCTCTCGTGTCATACCTTCAAAACCAGCGTTCACTGCAAGAGACAAAATGAGATGCGAGTTGTTCCCTATCCATAGAGAATGCACATAATTTTTCTCAATTACGACAAGTTGAATTAAAAGAATATAGCCACAACAAGAAAATGATTTATTAAAAGCATACGCTTCGACTCTATACGATAGGTATTCATCAGATACGAAGATAAAGACCTGACAAGATGTTAGCATAGGTCGAAAGCGCGTGTTTGTAATAAATCCATTTCTTACTATGGCTTTATTCCCTCATTGAACGCGTTCAGTAGCACCTTGATCGTCAACTGTGAAGATGAAGATCTCTTCCCATATGTCTGTGCCAACTCTAAACCAAACTTTACCTGCATAAACTTTGGCAGAATCGTGACCATTCCGCGGAACAAACACTCGCTGCCTTTGTGCCAACAGGTATTCTTTTACCTTTCATGAGGAAACCCGTGGAAAAAATACCAAATTAACCATTTTCTTATTTTATCGACGTTTTAAAAGCTATATAACGTTATAAAATTTGTAAGACTACTCATTTTTCCTAAAGCACACATACACATATATAAAACCCATTTGTAAAACAACAGGCCAACAGGGAAACGCGGGGGGGGGGGGGGGGTATGCGGCATTGTATGATAAAATAACATTCTATACAGCACTGATCCGATGGGCATCTGTGAGGTCACATCATTTCGCGTTACGTCATTCACGCCAATGTCACGTCACGCATCCAGTATCACGTGACAGTACCTTTCTTTTGACATTCTCGTCTCTTGTTTGAATTTCCTTTTGTTTATTTAGACAACGAGATTTAGGCCTAATAAACACTTCAAATACGTGTGTCTATAATATATATATATATATATATATATATATATATATATATATATATATATATATATATATAAACGTACCTACAGTATGTTCAATAATTTTGTTCATGCATCCATATTCATGTGAGAATATGATTGGAGTTTCGCGTGCTTCCGAGTACTTTGGAAGTAAACAGTTATTAAAGAGAAAATCCCGCTCCTTTATCCGCATTTAAAAAGAAGCATTTTATCCATACGTCATCCAAATCATCCGTATTAGGAAAACTCCCTAACCAAAATTATCCAAACAGCAGAAAAATACCTTATTTATTCGTTCACTAATGCTGGATAAAATCTTATAAGTATTTTATAATACACGATCATATATATATATATATATATATATATATATATATATATATATATATATATATATATATAATATATATATATATATAATATAAAACCTCCTTACAAAACTGACTGGAGACACCTGGCATGCGCCTTATTAAAAATAAATAAATTCACCTCATTAACATACCAATGAACAACTCTGTTTGTTGACTTAATATCGCGTAACAATATTTTCGGGTGGCCTACCACAGTTACGTTATCTGAGAACCCCCAAACCCCCAAAAGGCGAAGAAAGGAAGTTTGCGTAGATAGGGGCGAAAACCTCATTTAAAGTTAATACGCGAGTCGCCTCTATAGCCTTTTACTTAAAAAAAAATTAAGCTTGTATGAGGTTATTGAAGATTGTACAGTCCATTAGCTTTATTATTTTAAATATATATATATATATATATATATATATATATATATATATATATATATATATATTAAGAGAGAGAGAGAGAGAGAGAGAGAGAGAGAGAGAGAGAGAGAGATTATTTATTATGCATATCACTACATCTTTTGAGTTTCCTTTAAACAAACAATTATATTATGTTAACGTTAAGCAACAAAAAAATAAACAAATAATTGGCGCATGCGCGCTTTCGCGTTTCAATTTCTTTTTGTGATTATAAAGAACTTTGAGAAGCTTTTATTCCGAAGCTAAACTGTCACTTGTAAAGGAAGTTGTGGGCATATATCCATTCCAAAACAGATCCATTTCATTTCGAATTTGAAGACAAAAAGTTTTTCTTCCGATGAAACGGTGAACACATTTATCATTTGACAAAAGACTGTTTGCCAGATGTACGAGTACATATATGTATGTCTGCATACATGTATGTATGAGTACAAATATGTATGTCTGCATCCATGTATGTATGAGTACAAATATGTATGTCTGCATACGTGTATGTATGAGTACAAATATGTATGTCTGCATACGTGTATGTATGAGTACAAATATGTATGTCTGCATACGTGTATGTATGAGTACAAATATGTATGTCTGCATCCATGTATGAGTACAAATATGTATGTCTGCATACATGTATGTATGAGTACAATATGTATGTCTGCATAAATGTATGTATGAGTACAAATATGTATGTCTGCATACATGTACAGTATGTATGAGTACAAATATGTATGTCTGCATACATGTACAAACGTATATATTGAATGCGTGTCCAATTAATGTATTGTAGACACTTATTGCGTATGAATGTATACACCTTAGTATATATATATATATATATACACAACCTAAGTTTATTATAAAGCGAAAAATTATGCCATTATATATATTTATTTTTAATCAATAAAAGGTAAGGAAGGAAGGAGGGAGCTAAGGGGGCCAACTCCCCTCTGGGAGGGGGCCATTTAACCACGCCTAGCTTGTGACGGAAGTATATTACCTGCATGCTTTTTGCCTTCGTTCATCTCAGCTGGTTAACTGTGCTTTCATTTTTATAAGGAAACATTCCCGATGCCACTATGCACGCACGAGGTCATATAAAGATAATTTTCTCAGTGAAATTTACTCCTCTCTCTCTTCTCTCTCTCTCTCCTCTCTCTCTCTCTCTCTCTCTTCTCTCTCTCTCTCTCTCTCTCTCTCTCTCTCTCTCTCTCTCTCTCTATATATATATATATATATATATATTTCAGGAAATGGTGAACACTGAAAGTTACAATACCGATCTAAATAATTATAATTTTCTCTCTCTCTCTTTCCATCCCTCTTCTTCTACGTCCCACCCCTCTCCCACCTCTCTCCCTCGTGACCAATATGACCGCATTAGTCTGATGAGTTCTTCTGTTCTTCCTCATCTTTACTTGCTTAAAAAAATTATTTTATTTTTTATTCTTTATTTAATCCTTTTTAGTTATTTTCCATATTATTAAAGATAAATTTATTTTATTTGATGTTCCCTATCTTAACTTTCACTTGGTGAGGTCAAATCAACAATTATAATAATTACGGTTCTCTATTCAACTACTGATGTGTGTGTGTGTGTGTGTGTGTTGGTTGTGTAAGTAAGTATGTATGTATATGTGTAGGACTGTGTGTGAATGTATGTATACATATGCATAGGTGTGTGTGTGTGTGTGTGTAGCTGCAAGGTATCTTATAAATATATCTTTGCATAAATTACAATTAATTTATATACGTATAATTATAATAATAAAACCGAGGTGATGGCTTAAAGGTTAATTACATCGCATGTACTCTCCTACTTACGTGTAATTACATTAGTTTTATGATATTAGTTAAGCGAGGTCATGCGCAAATAAACATTCATGTGGGCTACGTCGTCGTAGCCAATGTCGTAACACGTTTCCCGTTGATCAGCGAAGTTAAGCGACATTAGGTCTGGGTAGTAGTTGGATGGGAGACCGTCCTCCGCGTCCAGATTATGTAGCGACCCGTGGTTCGGATCCCACGTAAAGCCGTAGGTCCCCTCCGTCATATGACCTTAGATGTTGCGAAGGTGGTTAAACAACCCCAATCATTATTATAAGCATTCATGCAGAAATGTAAAAAAAATATGACTATATATAATATATACACAAACACGAGTATACAGGAACTGAAAGTTTTAGCGCATTAGTTTTAATATAAATAATACAGTTTAAACACACTTAACTGTTTTACTTATAATTTTATTCATTAGATAAAATATTAGAATATAAATGCAGTAGGTTTGAACTCATATTAAAGAGTAGGTTTCACTCCAATTAATAAATAGGTTTCACAAATGTTAGAGAGTACGTTTCACTAATGTTAATGGGTCCCTCAGCGTGTTTTCTTCAAAGGGTTTTTGTGAAGAAATATCACTAGTTACTTATGTATTCTTCAAATAATACCCCAGCTTTTGTTCATTATTCCTATAACGAATTGGTACAGTGCTCATGTACATGGTATACGTCGAGTGAACCGTACAAGAAGACCTTTTAACTATATGCCAGAATTAAAATTCAGAGTCCTTTGGAATAATTTTAATGAAGTGCTTGGAACGACTTGATGCCTAAGTCGAATCCTCCATATTGCTATTCCTCCACTTCAGCTATCTCAACTTTAATACGAAAATTATGAAGTAGGAAAAAAATAATTTGGAGGGACTTTCTTTGTACTCACTGATAAAGTTATGGATGTAGGAGTGTCATACATACAGTCAATTGAACTCCATTTTAACTATAAAAAGAGTTGACGAGACAATTTATTCACATCTAAACTCAACTAACTGAGCCTAACCTAGTCTATCCTAACAAAACTTAAACCATGCAAGGGAGTGTTCTCAATATGGGCTACGTCGTAGCCACGTCGCAACACCATTTCCCGTTGCATCAGCGAGGTTAAGTGACGTTGGGTCTTGACAGCTGACCGTCCTCCGCGTTTAGATGATGTAGTGACCCGTAGATGGTTCGGATGCCACATAAAACGGTAATAGATCTCTCCATCGCATAGTGACTTTTGCCGTTACGAAGGTGGTTAAACGGGCTACGTCGTGCCAGTATCGTAACACCGCTTCCTGTCGATCAGCAGTTAAATGACATTCAGTCTGGAAAGAAGTGGATGATGGATCGTCCGCTACATTCATCCTAATTACGTAGCGACCCATGGTTCAGATCCCACGTAAAGATGTAGTCCCCTCCGTCATACGACCTTAGATGTTGCGCAAGAAGTTAAACAACCCATCAAAACAAACAAGGAGGTTAAACAACCCCAAACAACTATTAATTCCTAAAGTGCCTCATTTTGGATGAAAGAGAATTAAAATTCCTCTTAAAATTGCACGACAGGTATGTATGCTCTGAGGTTATAGAAAATAATTCAGCCCTTTCGAGGCGAGTGCCGGTGTCAGTGCCAGAACGTTTTAGGGACGAGAAAATCTTGAAAACCTGTGGCACGCCATATATTTTACAGTATAACCAGCATTACTCATCAGTCACATACCTGATAAAAGACAAAATACAACTTGAAAATATATAAAAAAGATAAAACATATCTTAATGATGAAACACACACACACACACACACACACACACACACACACACACACGTGCGCATCTCCACATAAGTGAAGTACCGACTGTTTAAAATTCATGTCTAAAAAACTAATTAATCAAACCTAATATAACATAACCTAACCTAATCTAATCTTAATGGCATGGAACCGAGAAAGGCGTGATAAATATTTTGGGTGTAATTGTGGACTCGAACGTTGTTTTCTGTCAAGTCATTAAATGGTGAGGTTGTCGCTAATCTAACTTAACCTAATCAGAAGCAACGTATTTTGTTATACTGACAGTAAAAAGCGTTTCTAGATTTTATTTTTTATATACATTTTTTAATGGTTCGAGGTACCAAAAGTCTTGACCTCAAAAAATTTGCCTCATCACATTTGTGAATTATCACACACTCGACCTCACTTATGCCCAGTTGTCTATATATATATTAAAATAAATTACAGTTGTAAAGTGTGATATTTTCAAACGTGTGATTTAATGATATATTACAAAGGAACAAAAGAGTTTTGTAAAATCTTTAAAATGGAAATTGCTTCGAAAATTTAAGAAATTTTAATTACAATCTTCTTGGGAATGATTTTAATTTAGGAGCACTCATTGTCGTCGTTCTCCTCCTCCTCCTCCTAGTCCTCGCCATTACCAATACGAAGGCGGGGAAGGTCTTCTGCAGGAGTAATCTTTTCCCTTTTGTTCGGAACGAGATAATTTTTTATTGTCCCTCCACGAATGAATTTAGTTGGAATTAACAAACGTTGTGCTGTTTCTTTGTTGCCAGGTATCGCCGCTTGGGGGTGCCACGGTCGTAAGTTCTATGACGGGGGAGGTGGTAGTATAGTGCCACCGCCGCTTCCTGAGGAACGTCCTTATCGTAAAATATTGCAAGGACCACATTGCGATGCCACCTATACCGTCCCTCGTTCTCCCCCTTTATATACTTACCTACCCTCCTATCCTTCGCGCGCGTTCCCCCCTCCGTCGCTCATTGCGGCACCGCGCGGTCTTTGGGAAATGTCCTGCGACGTGTCCGCGCCATCCTCGCGTACTGGATTAATCACGGACAAAGGTTGACAATCGGCGTTTCCTTTGCCTGATTACATGTGAATTCATTCCGATTCTTCGCAGACAAACGCGCCGATTCCGAATCAACGCGGGAGGGTGTGCGTGCGTTCATATAGACGTTCATTCGTTCGTTTTTATTGTTTCTTACTCTCTCTCTTTTGTTCGTTACTTTTATTTTTTTCGGGGGGTTTTTTTTTTACCTTTTCATTAATCCAAAGTTTTTGTTGAAGTCGCCATAAAATCATTATTGAAATGAAGGTCCTTTCACGGCGCTCAATTTTTTTTATTTATTTATTTAGTTCAAAAGTTTTTCCGCATGCATTTAGTCTTTTATTGTTAATTTCTTCATTCATTATAAAAGCAAATTTGATTTGTATATATGTATTTACATACTCCGAAGGAACAACTTATATGATAACAGTCGTGAGTAAAGATCCCATTTTAAAAGGAGAGAAATCATATGCACAAGTTTTTCGAGATGCCTCTGCGGCGTTTGTGGCGACCCAAAATAGCTTCTGAGAGGAGTCATAAATCGTCGGAAAAAATCTACCATTGTCGTTCCTTCCTGCCATAAATTCGGTTCTCCAACCGAAGGAATCCGACACTTCAAAATTCCAGATTATAAGACCAATTTTAAGTCCGTTTTTAACATCGAAATCTTCTCTCGGACGAGGGGAGAAACCGCTGTTTACTTAGCTGTGGTATGAGCACGTGCTTCGCTGGGCAGCTGATGTCTTCCCGTCCAGCAAAGGGCATTATTATTGGTATAAAGTGTGACCCTCCTATAGGACTTCGTTGGCCAAAAAATGGTTACAGTTTCAATTGGAAACTTCCTCCGCGTGTCGTGTCCAAGAAGCAGTCAGTAAGGCGGTCATATTACTAGTGACATGATGTACATGTTATTTTAATTACTGTTTGTTTAAGGCCCAACCGCAGACACGTTTAAATTACCAAACGTTTTAGAACCGTATATTATAAACATTTTATATCAACGTTTATAAAAGTTTGGTACACGTGCCTTTGCTTGCTGGTGTACTTATGGTACACACATACATACTGTATATAAACGCAATCAAACTACAGAATTACGAAGATGAAACCAAATTAATACAAAAGCCTCAGAAAAGAATCACTTTTAGCAAGAAGTAATAATACTCGCGAATAACATTTCTCCACTCGGATATAAACAGCTAGAGAGAGAGAGAGAGAGAGAGAGAGAGAGAGAGAGAGAGAGAGAGAGAGAGCAATTAACATCTCCCGCAGGAGGAGGAGGTCCAAAAGACTCATCGAACGGCCGCCGCAGTCCATTTCATTCCGAAGTCACGTGACTCGCTCAATTCTCGCTTTCCGGTGAACTTATTGCAGGGAACAAATTGAAGAAATACGCTCCATATCTATAAATGGCTCTTCTCTAAACTGACCTTTCTTTAGGGACTCTGCATTATAAAAGAAATCTTTCTTCATTATTATGAGTATTATATATATATATATATATATATATTATAGAGAGAGAGAAGGAGAGAGAGAGAGAGAGAGAATACTTAATATTTATGAGATGAATTGATCTATATTAAAACCTAAATAATCTTTTTCTTGTACTCACGAGTAACAATTTTCTCTCTCTCAATTATCTTAATACAAAATAAGTGAATTGAAAAATCATGACATGCAAGTGAATTGGCCAGCTCTTATGGAACTATACGTGGCACAGCACTTTGTACTATCGAGCCATCATACTTCATGGTACCTTACATATAGAAAACGTTTGAGGTCTTTTCAAATAGTTTTTACTCTTGTACGGAAGACTGCATGAAGTCATCGGTTATTACAAAATTACCACAAATATCTGATACTGATTCACGCAAAATACAGTCAGCCTCGGTTGTACAAAGGTTTGTCCCCTCAACAGTCAAGGGTAAACAATATCCAACAAAAGTACACAGAATTATAGGGGAGGAGAATAAAAGTCCGTTCGATATACACTTTTTCTGCTTTTAAAGTAATTATTTATATATATATATATATATATATATATATATATATATATATATATATATAATATATATACACGTCTGTAATTTTTAGGTAATCTGTAGATAGTGTTATTAAAAACAAAAGTATATAAATATATAACCTTTGGTAACCTTTGGTAACCTTTGGTAACCTTTGGTTAGCTTCCGCCCGAATTGTTCATTCTGACAAAGGTCAAGCTTTTCACTCCACCTTAGACCTACAGTTTAACGTGGAATCCGAACCACACCCACCAGCAGCCCAGCATCTTAACCACTAGGCCACCCATTTATCTACCAATCACTTTTTTTGTGTGGAAGGATGAACAGCTGGGTTTTGCTGCGCGCTGGCTGCCGTTACCGGGTCTCGATCCCGGGGCCAATGGATTCGTAGTCAGTGACGCTAACCACTACACCACCGAGGCGCAATATATATATATATATTATATATATATTTAACTGCAAACACGCAGTATAATTAACGTAAAGAACGACGCTTGTATAGGAGATATTCCGCGCAAGACGAGAGAGAGAGAACGAAACAAATGAAAAAATGAGGTAACCACCCGGGAATCGAACCCGGGATCTTCCGATTGCCGGTCAGATGCGATAATCATTACACCATGGGCCTCACTCTTCCAAATGCCGTAATTCTTCTACATACTCGCAGAAACCAATGCCCCAAGGGGGCACCTCCCGCATGCCGTAACATTATATACATTTGGAAGCGTGAGGCCCATGGTGTAATGGTTATCGCATCTGACCGGCAATCGGAAGATCCCGGGTTCGATTCCCGGGTGGTTACCTCATTTTTTCATTTGTTTCGTTCTCTCTCTCTCGTCTTGCGCGGAATATCTCCTATACAAGCGTCGTTCTTTACGTTAATTATACTGCGTGTTTGCAGTTAAATGTATATAATGTTACGGCATGCGGGAGGTGCCCCCTTGGGGCATTGGTTTCTGCGAGTATGTAGAAGAATTACGGCATTTGGAAGAGTGAGGCCCATGGTGTAATGGTTATCGCATCTGACCGGCAATCGGAAGATCCCGGGTTCGATTTCCGGGTGGTTACCTCGTTTTTTCATTTGTTTCGTTCTCTCTCTCTCTCGTCTTGCGCGGAATATCTCCTATACAAGCGTCGTTCTTTACGTTAATATATATATATATATTATATATAAAACCTTGGTTAACCTTCGTTTAGCTTTCGCCCGAATTGTTCATTCTGACGAAGGTCAAGCTTGTCACTCTACTTTAGACCTATAGTTTAACATGGAATCCGAACCACGCCCCACCAGCACCCAGCGTCTGAACGATAGACTACCCAGGGTACCCACTTATCTACCAACCAATTTTTTTTATTGTGTAGAAGGATGAACAGCTGGGTAACACGTGAATAACATTTATGATGAAAATAACCACGAAAGAAAAAGGAACCACAGAATGGTGCTCAAGCGCTTTCGTCTAATAACATCCTCAGAAACACTAAAATAAATAAATTCGAGACTATATATATAGAGGTCGCAAAAGAAATATAAATAAAAAATAAATAAAAAATAAAAAAATAAAAATTGTGGGAGGAGCATACAAATTTATAAGGAAAAGCTACCACAGTTTTAGCACTTTGCCCCTCTTGTCTAAATCCGTTCTGAACGAATTCAAAACAACAGGATCAAGCGGAAAAAGGCCCTGGCTAATGTTGAAATTATTTGCATACTCAAGAATATTTCTATTAACAATGTTGCTTGAGTGAAACAAAATTGAAGCATTATTAAAATCAATACAGTGGGATACTGTAACTCTGACAAATGGACGAAAAGGGCACTGGACAACTGTCCCGTTCTAACGGAATATTGATGCTGTTTTACATGCGTTTGCAAATCCTTTCCTGTCTGTCCAATGTAAAAGGACAATTGGTTACAACCAATTTTATAGATAATGCTGAATTATTGGTAGGACTATTTTTTACTATGATATTTTTCACAATATTGTCATATGAAAATACTACATTAATATTCAAAAGTTTAAGTATATTAGCAATGCCTAAAAAGCCTGGGAAAAATAGAAGTACTAAAATATTCTTCGACAAAGTGCGAGCGTTATTATTAACACGATAGAAAGTTCGTTTTGCCTTGTTAAGACAAGATTTCAAAAAAGGAGGTGGGTAACACAAATCACTTTCAATACTGTTGATTTTTTCTAATTCGGCATTCATGTATTCCGAACTGGCACTCCTAAGAGCGCGGAGAAACAGTGAAGAAAATATGGCCTTCTTGATTGGGGTGTCATGTCGGGAGTAAAAGTGTACATAGGACAATTTTTTTTTTTCCCGATAAATACTAAGCTTAAAATCTGGGCTTTCCCTGAGTACACGCACGTCCAAAAACGGGATTGAGTTGTTTTGTTCCACTTCTAAAGTAAACTTAATGGAGGGGACTTGATTATTTAACTGAAGGAGGAAGTCATCCAGGTCACGCTTCATGGGCCAGATACACAAAAAATCGTCGACGTACCGCAACCATGGGATGGCAACCCCCAGGATTCTCGGAATGTAAATGATTTCGAAAAACTCCATATAAATGTTGGAGAGGAAGGGGGACAAGAGATTACCCATGGCCATCCCAAAAACCTGTTGATAATATTCGCTATTGAAAGCGAATTTACAGTCTTTGATACAAAGTTTAATGAGTTCCAAAACGATGTGTGGAAGTAGTGGCAGGTCATACTTATGTAATTCTCGGGAAAGTCAAGCATATCGTCAATTGGCACTTTTGTAAACAATGAACAAACGTCGAAACTGATCAATCTATTGTTGGTTTCAGTGCGTATATGATTCCGTTTTTCACTAAGATCCGTGGAATTTTTTACATGTGAATCAGAGATAGTTCCGAGAATGGAAGACAAAACTTTGACAAGCCATTTGAAGAGTTTATAGGTGATAGAACCCACGGAGCTAATAATAGGGCGCATAGGGTTGCTAGGTTTGTGGGTTTTAATAAGACTGTAATGGTAGGGAAGAGATGGCGAAGTGGACTGAAAAGCGGAATTAAGTTCTTATGATTTTTGAGAATGCGCTTCAAGCCACTATTGAATGATATGATGACGTCATCCTGCGGGTTGTTCCTTAGCTTTCTGTATGTGGCAGGGTCCTGGAGAAGCTCGTTCATCTTTCTAATGTATTCCGCTTTGTCCATAATAACTATGGTGCTAGCCTTGTCTGCTTTAGTAATATGGAACTCATCATCTTTTTTTAATTGTAAAAGGCTATTGGAAAACGTTCAGGAAAGTTTTCTTCGTAAGTGACATTCGCAGCACTATAGACAAAGCCTTTAACTATGTTAACCAAAGACTGAGCAAGATTACACTGTTTTTCAAAACAAGCAAGACTATAGCAAATTTGTAAAGCAGGTTTTTTAACAATAAAAAAGGACATACGAAATCCAAGGGCATTTTTTGCATCATCGCTAATATTTTTCGAAGAAAGGTTCAAAACCCATTTTGAGCTTGTTTGCGATCCAAAATGTTACGAATTGTAGTAGTTCTCCTTCGCAACTAGTTGTAAATTTCATCAAAGAAAGTTGGATCCGCGGTTGTTTGGATAACGGTCACAAAATTACGTTTGGCAATGCGTAAATTTTTGAAGGCAGACCACTCATTTTGTCTGGTGACTTAAATATGTTTCTGTAAAATTAATCTGCTAAAGCTGTTGAACGGATAGTCGTCAATTTTTCTGAGGCGAATCGGAAGAAGGGACTTGGGAAGGACCTGCTCTTCTAGACAGTAAGAAACTTTTGTCAGATACGAATTGCATGCCCCTTGATTAATGTAGGAGAAAACACGGACACAAACGGAGACAAGAGAGGGAACAGCAACAGTAGTATACCCGCAGAAAGGTCGAGTGCAATTGCAATGCAACATTGCAACATTATGAGACATTAACCCCCCCCAAAATATATATATATATATATATATATATATATATATATATATATATATATATATATATATCACCACTAATTCGTCGAATATCAGTTAGAGTGAAAGATATACTTTCCAACACGATGGAACCCCCGCTCACAGAGCACGCCAAACTGTCATATTTCTTGAGAACGAAACACCGGATTTTATCGAACCCAATATGTGGCCGGCTAGTAGCCCCGATTTTTCACCAGTAGATTATGGTGTTTGGGAAGCACTGTAGTCCAAAGTTTACATCGCTGGTACCAATATAAGAGATATAGATGAACTACGCGAAAGAATTCTGCTCGGGTGGGAGGTGTCTCAACGATATGTAAACAGGTGTATTGATCAGTGGCGTCCACGTTTGGAGGCCGTTGAGCAGGAAGGGGGACACATCGAGCAACTTCTCAATTAAGACGAACATGCTAAGGTAGGCCCCTTACTTTTTTTAATATGACAGTTTACCTCTAAGGGGTAACTTTTTTTACCCACCCTGTAGCTAGATTACGAGAGATAGCTGCAAAGGATACAGAATATACAAAATTATACATGTACAAAACCCACATATTAATTCGTCTTGGGTTGAGTGACCTTGAATATAACAGGGGGACATGAAAATGCGGACCGCATCGCAATCGTTGTTTCAGGAGAAGATAAACTACTTGGTGTTCCATTCATTCCTCACGGAACGGGACAAGCACAAGCTGATGTCTGCCTCAGGATGTTGGATGAGTGGGGATTGAAAAGCCAGTTGCAGGGGCTTGTATTTGATACAACAGCATCAAATACCGGGCTGATGTCTGGAGCTTGTACCTTGATAGAGAGAGCTGTAGGTCGCTCTCTGATGTGGATAGCATGTCGTCATCATGTGTATGAAGTCGTTTTGGCTAACGTATTTTCTAGTATTCTTGAACCTTTGAAAGGACCACAAGTTTCATTGTTTAAGCGATTCATGGTACAATGGCCAGTTATCAATAAAGAAAACTTTATATCAGAAGGAATGGAACTTTTTGAAGGAAACTTGTGGGAACATTGTCAAGAGATGATACAGTACCTCTCCGACGATCTTCAGAACAGCAGCTTCTCAAGAGATGACTACAGTGAATTCCTCCATCTTTCTCTAATTTTCCTGGGAAGAAGTTTGCTTAAGAAGTACAACATCAGAGCTCCAGGAGCTCTTCATCAGTCTCGCTGGATGGCAAAAGCTACCTATGTTTTGAAGATCTTTCTCTTCCACGAGCAAATGACACTTACTGCTCATGAAAAAAAAGAGGGTCTGAAAGATTTTTGTCTCTTTGTGGCACTTGTTTGTAGTAAATATTGGCATGAAGCACCCTTGGCATCGAGGGCCCCTAGAAACGACCTAACTTTTCTAACAGTTATGGAGACTTATCCAAACAGGGTTTTGGCTGAAATTGCAATCAAGGCATTTAAGAGACATCTCTGGTACTTCTCGGAAGAGCTGATTGGACTATCACTTTGTGACGATGGGTTGGACAGCAAAGTAAAAGAAAATATGATTAAAAAATTATCTCATCCTGCAAAAGCGAAAGGTCTGAAGTGCCTCGATTTAAAGCTGTTCAAAACAGCAAACCCATTGGAAACTTACGTCATCGCGAAGACGGCTCAACTCTTCGATGTACTGGATAAAAACGGAAAGAAGATTGCTCAAGAGTTTCTTTCGAAACCACCAAGTGATTGGCCAAATAACGACAACTACGAGTTGAAAGAAAGATCATTGAAGACGAAGGTTGTCAATGAATCTGCAGAGAGAGCGATTGCTAATATCCAACGGTTACAACGCTTACCAAAGATGAGCAGCAAAAACAATTCCTTCTCCGCATTGTTGAGACCCATCGACGAACGTTTCCTACCCCCTCTAAAGCGTCCTTACAGAATTAAAAGCCATTTGCATATTCTTTTGTAAAATTTCGTTATTTTTTTCATTTAAGAAATTATTAATTTTGTAGCGACCTCTAAATATAGTCGGAATGAGCTCATTTTCTGTAGCAATTATCCTTTTATGAATTCGAACAAGGGCAGCCTTGAGGAAGTACAAAAATAAAACTTTTATTTCTTGGACCACCCTAACACAAACACACACACACATACACACACTGTATCGTTTATATATATATATATATATATATATATATATATATATATATATATATATATATATACCCCCTTCATTTTTATTAATATGTTTATATGGTGTAAAGGTGAAATAAAACAACTACATCGTTCTGTCTATTTAATATATATCATATATCGAAATACAAAATATGTATATACATTAGGAACAGAACAGGGCTAATACACACATGCTTTATATATATTTACATCAAACATAAAAGTAATACCGGCATTATTATTATATATATATAATATAATGCATTATATATATAATGCATATACATTAGACGCAAATACAAAAATAATACAAAATGGAGTTATTTAGCATATGTACATATATACGTATCAAAACAAAAAATAATACAGCTTGTACAGAAGGATTATATATACACATCAAAATCAGAATACACATGTTTAATATATATATATATATATATATATATATATATATATATATATATATACGCGTCAATAATGGAATACATGGCTTAAGGTCGCTTTCTACCATGCTTAAATCTCTCTCTCTCTATATATATATATATATAAGCATCGAAACAAAAAATAATACAGCTTGTACAGCAGAATTCTATATACAACAAAATACACATCACATGCTCAATATAATAATAAAAACCCACTCTAATAGACAGAGTTTATTTCCACAACAGTTTCGATGCCCACTGGCATCCTCTTCGGGTAGATACAGAAAAACGAATGAACCAAAAACTAGAGGGAAAACAGTCCAGGGACCATTAAGAAATTCGCACCTAGGTTTGATCCCGTTCTCCCGACACTGGAAGGGCATTTTTTATTAAAGGGACTCGCTTATAAGTACATTCGCACAAATTTAAAACTATCTTCTTGTTCTATACATACAGATTATATTATTTTTTTTACATAATTATTACATTTATTATTAAATTTATTACATTTAATATTGCATTATTATTTATTACAGAGATTATAAATTTATTATTACATTGATTATTACATTGTTGTTTATTGTACAGAAATTATAAACCGAAAAACGAATGAAAAAGGCGAGAAGGAAACAATCGAGAGACCATTAAGAAATTTGCACCTAGGCTAGATCCCGTTCCCCCCCGTATTTATCATCATATTTTGACCTTCACGTAGAAAAAAAGTGAGGTTTTTTGCATTTAACATATATATTATATATATATATATATATATATATATATATATATATATATATTAAGCATGTGATGTGTATTTTGTTGTATATAGAATTTACATCCTCATTGCTCTGTACTTCACAATAAAGGAGTGTAGAACATGCAATATCACTGGTCACCATCGTTATTTTCGTCTACGCGTGAATGTTTTAACAGATAAAAAGACATGTCTGAGAATCAGGGCTTATGGAGGTCAAGTGAGTACGTACGGAGGAGATTTGGCCAGCCAGCTGGTTTAGTAACAGGAGTCAGGTGACTTTTTATTGGTCGGTAACATATAGTGGGTGATGCATAGATTTTTTTCGTGTACACACACACATACAATGGAGAAAATGAAACGCCAGCTGAAACATAATTAAATACATGTAATAAATGGAAAAATAAACTAAAATTTCGTCAACAAGTAAAGAGACTCTAATATAACAGTTATATAACAAATATTCACACCTCACGGTATCCAAAGGGGACAGTATCGTAGGTGCCAGACATCTGGTATCGTTTCCTGTGTTACGACACACTTTCGTCCCCCTAAGCTCCTTCACGCCCCCCAGCTTCTGCTTACGAAAGTTATGAGTCCCTACAGTCAGTTTGGATGGTTGGTCACCCTCATCTAAACTCACTAGTCTTTCAGCGAATCAAAGTTGACGATCCGCCGGTTCGCCTGGCTGTGATGCCTTTATCCTTCACGATATATTTCATTTTCTCCCCCACTCTCACCCGTACCCCGTTTTTTAGGTCTGTTGAGACAAAAGAATCAGTGTAGGCGCTATCTCCATACTCATCCTTGATCTCGTCAGTCAACTCTCCGAGGAATTCCCCAATAGGAGACATATATTCACCTTCCCTTTCCGTGAATATCACACTATCTGTATCTGGGTACAAAACCCTCCGTTCAAGAGAATGCAGTAGACTCCCAAAGTTTGATGCGGCGTATGCTGTTGTGAAACTGGTTACAGGTATGTTTGTGACACGCCATGTCTCTGTAGCCAATTCGGTTTTGTTGTACTTTATTATGTACGTATTACCCACATTCACAATCTACATGACCTCTTTATCGAGAGAGTTGGTGTAATCCCACACCTCGTTATAACTTTGGGCTAGATGGACGTTCCCCATGTCTGTATTCTGGGAAAATTTCCCCCAAAGACTATTTAGGCACAACTTTTCACTAAAGCGCTTGCCAGGGTTCTTCGCAATTTGGCCCCGTTCAAGTTGTATCCCTTCACGATCACGGTAGCGTTGAATATACGCCGATTTTTCATTTTCGGTCTCAACTCCTCGCGGATATCCTGATGCTTCTACCTTATCCTTCAAAAAAGTATTTATATATGGTGTGAAAAGGTTGGGGAGCTTCTGAAACCTCCACACCTCATATATCTTCAATATTCTGTAACCGTGACGAATGGCTAGGGACAGCTCAGGACTTGTATATACGCCTCTGATCTTCCTCTGGTTGATTGTGTAATTACAGGCCCTATTGTTCTCTGCGCACTTTACACAGAGGGAACATGAGTTTGTGATTCATACGACGGGCAAGATTGGCATCCATAAGTCGCGAGGGGGGAGAACATCTACAAAAGAAAGTCCGAAATAGTTCTCGTTCAAATTAGCTGAAAACTTCGATGGTACGTAGGACGGGACCCACCAATTTTTCAGGTGCGCCTACGGGGTACGAATTGTTCTTCATCACGTAAGGGTATAAAGAAGAGAAGTCATATAGATGGAGTTTCATGCCCTCCGTAGGTGGAAAGTATAGTTTGAAGGGGTTTTTGCGTCCACCAAACAAACTATCGCCGCATTTGGGAGGGTCCAGCACCATTGAACACTTGATGGTGTTCATTTCTTCGCGGTACTGTCCATCTGTCTCCATCCAGGCGTCATACTCGTGCTCTCACAAAACCTTGTGAGTGAACTGGGAGCTTATAAGTCGGTCACGGGTACGGGTCCATGCCAGACTGTCGGCAGATCTACCATTGATATCTCCTATGATACCACACTCAGGACGTGGGCATCCAAGCCACCAGCATCCGTTAAAGGAGTACGCCGTCTTCTCACCCGTGGCGCGGTCTTCGCTTAGACCATCCACCCAAAAAAACACGGCCAGTGATCTTAATGGCCACTTCCCCCGTGTTGCGAGCATGTTTTATGTATACAACGGTCTGTTCTTGTAGGTGTATGAGCCAGTAAATTGCCTTATACCCATAACTGCGTGGGTTGTTTCGGTGAATGACGGCTAGTGTGTCCTTAGGCATGAAGTTGTTCTTGAACACAGTAAAACACAATGAGGCGATTGTGGTTGCGGCTTGTAGCGGGTCGCAGTTGAACTGGACTATGTACAATTGTACATCCTTCTAAAGGCCTGGAAACATACTCTAAGTACGCGTACGTCATTCACGCAATAACGCTCACATTCATGCGCTATATTGTAAGGATTATCTTCATTAAAACTGTTGTATGTAATAGCAATCAAAGTCTTCACGCTCACTACCACTCATGTTGTCATAGTTAATGTTATGTTTGGGGGGTGGTAGTCCTACATAATTTAAAGTGTCGCGAGTGAGGAAAGTGTAAGGGATCACCTTGGGTAGCTTACCTAATTTACAAGGTGTGAATAACAGCGTGTCTTTAAACTGTACATTACCTCTTATTTGCATCTTTATAAGTTTGTTCCCTCTTTTCAAGGGATCGCCTGTAAATATCTGAGGATTCGTATTCAAGCAGTTCCTTATAAAGGAATTGTGTATCAAATTTTGCGGCGTTATGGGCAAGAATATACACACTAATTTTTTTTGAACTGGGCCGCTAACTTGAAATATAGGACACAAAGAGCTTCACAGGGGAGTCGTGTGCAGTCGTCTTAAAGATGTTTGTTCGTTTACCATATTTGCGACATTCATGGGCTACGTCGTAGTCAATGTCGTAACATCGCTTCCCGTTGATCAGCGAAGTTAAGCGACATTGGGTCTGGGTAGTAGTTGGATGGGAGACCGTCCTCCGCATCCAGATTATGTAGCGACCCGTGGTTCGGATCCCACGTAAAGCTGTAGGTCCCTTCCGTCATATGACCTAAGGTGTTGCGCAGGTTAAACAACCCCAATCATTATTACTTGACGTTCATGCACTCGTCGCAGATAGTCTGGCTTACAAATGTGGGATAACTTCTTTTGTTTCGGGGCTTGTGTAAGTCTCTATGTCGTAGTATACAGTTATGCAAGGTCTATTTTTAGGTTTGGAGTCTTTCATATAACACATGTTTTATACCATCTGCCTTATATTTCTCATAACATGTAGTACAACAAATTTCATCACACTTATGCTCGAATTTTCCTCAACTGTCCATCATATGAAGCATGCCACACTCGCAAATTCTCATTTTCCTACACGTCCCATTTGATTTATGGAATTCAAACAGCTATTATTAAAAAATGTACGTCTACACACATTACAGTCCCTCTTCTCAGTTTCAACTACACGACTTTCACATTTGGCGCTTTTACACTGCTCACATACCATGTGGCAATCCTTACAATGTTTCACTATATCATCTGCAAACTCGAGACAACCCTTACACAATTCGTGATGTCTTCCATATTTTCGTTTTTTATCATAACTCGCGTAAAGAATCCTTATATTACGGATGGGGAGATACGTTGTCCCTGACAAACCTAAAATAAGTAGAGGTTTTGTACGTCCTCTCACACTGCTTTTAAAATATACACAGTCCTAGGACGATCATCCAATCCAAATACAACTATGCGAACATTTATTTCCTGCTTTACCCTTCTCAACTCTTCAGGCCCCATATCACAGTCAAACTCGAGCCCCCAGTCTGTGGCCAGTCTGTGTGCACGCTGCCCAACCGTCGGCAACCAAATTTTTCTCGCCACTGTATTTAATACAGTAAGCATATGAGCCAAGACTATTGCTATAAAGCCGCAACCACGCTCGGAGTTTATATGCTGTCTGTAAATAGAGTGAGAATTGAAGTTAAGCGTATAAGGTATGGCGTATGTCCCGCAACACGGAAAACGTGGTCTATATCTATCGTGAAGTTGGCCATATTAATTTCGGTGCTGCTTTGAGAGGCATACATTATACGGTCCAAAATGTAATCTACATCTACAGCAGCCAAACGTCTGTAGGGTATTACTATCCAAAAATCATCTCTATTTCCATCATCTGACCCAGAAACCTAGGGACAGTCGCGTCCTGGCTTCACGTCCCTCACTGCTCTGAAGGGCAAACTCCACAATACGTTCAACTACACGCCGCAGTCCGTGTTCAACACCGCTGCTATACATGGCTCGCGGGTCGATCCTGATTACGTACCGGTTTCTAGTCAAGGCTGGGGTGGGGGTGGCGGTGCGCACCAGCTCGAATATTATGCTACTGTCTACAGAATGGGATGTTGCTGTGGAGGGCACGGGCGTTATTGAATAGGAATAAGGGGGCACACTTTTATTTTTAGAAGCTGCTGTAGGGGTTGTGTCGTAAGACGTAGAGGGATGGGGCTCTATTACTATGGGTATAATAGCACTCGGGGCGCACTCCACCCTTGACGTGGAAGGTGCTTCAGCAATGTGACTGTTGGCATGCACACGCCTTCTCCTCGAATTGGCGAGTGGGGGTACTACAGTTGTCGCTGCTGGGGGTTCCGGTGCGCTAGCGGGGGTGATGGTGCAGTCTGTAGCCTCAACAACAACTACACTGTCGTTGATATCATCAACCTCATCTGCAACATTATGACATGTTGCTGGCACAGTACCTCATTCTCGTCATCATTCACGGTTCTTGGGAAGAAGAAAAACAAGGCTGTAGAATATAAGGAGCATCACTTAAAATTTTATTATATTTTGTAAATGTTCCACTTAAGAGTGTGACGTGTTACAGATGGATTCTGTAGAAAAATTCAGGTTCACGAGCCCCTCTACTTGCATTATATCTGGCTCCACAGGCAGTGAAAAAACCGTGTTCATGCTTAAAATCATTAAAGATAAGGGGGGAACTGTTCTCAAATTTTGTGCATGAAGTCATATGGTGCTATTCGACATACCAGACCGTATTCAACGAGTACCAAGATGATATTTTGTTCCATAAAGGTGTTTATGATGTTAGTTCGATAAAGGGTAATGATCACACGGTAATTGTAATTGACAATCTCATGCTAGAAATGGATAAAACGTTTGTCGAGACATTTACAGTGTTCTCCCACCATCTTAACATAAGCGTATTCATCATCAAACAGAATCTATTTTTCAAAAATAGCTACATGCGCGATGTATCGCTAAATGCACAATATCTAGTCTTATTCGCACAACGTAGAGATGTGGCACAAATTGGGGCATTAGCCAATCAAATGTTCCCGAATCAGCATAAGGAGTCTTTGAAAGTTTATAAAGAAGTTACAAGTCAACGTTACGGATATTTGGTTTGTGACCTTCATGCGCGAAACACGTTTAGGGTGCTTCTAAGAACGAATATATTCTCAAAGAGGTTAAATATCGCGAATTAATAAAAATCTATCACCGGCTGCCACGGACTCTCCAACACATGTTTGTTAAAAATATTGACACCGACTTTTTAAAATACATCTGCGAAATCTGTCTTAATATTATAAAATGCAATGTACTAACGAAGCCCTCTCAGAAATCTCGCCTACGTCGTAACAAGAATATAATACATGCCCTCGCTCGTAAAAGTCAAACTGTGGGGAAGAAAAAGCGAATTATTGTCCAAAGAGGGGGTTCATTCATACCCATCTTATTTTGTTTTGGGGCCTTTACTGACTAGTTTAATATAATGAAGAAAGTAGTCGTGATTCCACACGAGGTGTACGCTTCACTACAAAATACAGAGTCCAGATACGGTTCTCAAACCCCGTCGAAGCAGGCTTAAAAGAATGGAAAGCGAATTGGTAGATCTATTAAACAGTGAAAAGTCTCCTGATGAGAAAAGAATCTTATACTAAGAAGCTCTGCAGAAATTTCCTCACGAGTACGAAAATTATAAGAAACCGGTGGAGTTCCCCGTAATTGTCAAACACGGGGGCGATACTGACCATGACGAACCTGAACAAGTACAGAACAACGGTGCGAGTTCGCAACATCTCGAGCATGTATTAAAAAAAAGTCTCCCCCATACACTGAGGAATAAAGGACTAAGTCTTTATAATCTATTGAGTGAGGATCCCATTATACAATGGTCCGATACAGGTGAGGTTGTTATTGAAAGGTCAAAGGTGTAGGGTTCAAACATCACTGACATCGCACATGATTTGGTGAGAAAGTGGGACAGGCCCTCACCAGCAGGATGGGAGCATATTAACGCTAGATTACAGCAATTAAACATCCCAAAAACACTGATAGGTCATCTGAACAGGCTAAAAGACTTGGAACAAGCATTGCATGTACCACAGCTGACCACGCCTTCGCCCACAGCGGTAACATCTCTGAAGAGGAAGAAGAGACCAAGCAGCAACGCACAACCCTATCCGCGCGCCTCTAAAATACGCAAATGGCTAACATATTAAGAAAAAGCTATTATGACATTTTTAATCCAGCCTCCTACAGGGTGTTAATAGGCTGTACAGAGGCGTTTATAATGAGGGAATAGGGAAAAAAAGATGTTGAGAGGTTTTTGTGGGAGCAGGATGTTTATACACTTCATAAGCCGGTGAGAAGAAGGTTTAAAACGGCCAAGATATTGGCAGCCTCGGTTGATTCTATTTGGCAGGCAGATTTAACAGACATGCAGAGATATTCAGTGTATAATGGAGGCTACCGTTACATCCTATTCATAATAGATGTATTCTCTAGATATTTGTGGCTAATTCCATTGAAAAATAAGGCGCCTGAAACAGTTGCTAAAGCCGCCAAAGCGTTGATGCTGGCTATTTTTGTATGGACATGGGGAAAAAATTTATAGGCCGAGCTCTTAAGAACATGTTGGCAGAGTTCAATATCAGTTATTACACCAGCAATTCTATACATAAGGCATCTTTAGCCGAAAGAGTTCAGCGCACCATAAAGGAACGCATGCATCGCTATTTCACACACAAAAACACAGATATACAGTGTGTTTCAAAAGTCCCTCATTATTTTTAAAATTTTATTAAAATAGCAATTACAAGAGAACCAAATGACAATTTGGTCGCTGAGTCTACGATTCATGAGAATTTTGGTGGCATCAAACTTGGCTTCATAAGTCTACTGGAAAGTCACTGGTACACCTCAACGTGGGCACCGTCTTTTTCGAAACAAGCGAGCCACCGTTTTACGCATTCTTGGCCGACATTGGACAACATTTCGGGAGTAACAGAAGCACACGCATTCCTGATCCGTTCTTCTAGTGTGGGGAGGACTCGCGGCTTGGTGGCGTACACTTTGCTCTTAATGTAGCCCACAAAAAGAAGTCGCATGGGGTAAGATCAGGCGAGCGAGCAGCCCATTCGATGGGACCACGGCGACCAATCCACCGATCCGGGAACTGCTTATTCAGAAATGAGCGAACCTCACGCGAGTAATGAGCAGGGGCACCGTCTTGCTGGAAAATGACTTCTTGCATGTCAGCTACAGCTGACAGTTGGGGGATGCAGAACTCCTGAAGCATACGAAGGTAATTGTCTCCGTTGACGTTCACGGAATTTCCATCTTGATCCCGGAAGAAGAACGGACCAATCAGCCCAGCTGAGGAGATGGCACACCAGACGACCAATTTCGGCGTGTCCCTTTCATGTTCACGGATCTCCGCAGGATTGTGAGTTCCCCAGATGCGGGTGTTGTGCCGATTGACGCGACCAGAAAGGTGGAAGAGAGCTTCGTCGCTGAACCACATGTGCTCCAGGATCGATGGGTCTCTTTCGTAGTGATGCAGCAGTGTCTCACACATTTCCACCCGGCAATCGTAGTCTTGAGGTTCCAGCTTCTGAACCACCTGGATCTTGTACGGATACAGCTTGAGACCACGCCGCAAAATCCGTTGGATAGATGTCGCGCTGATGTTCAGTTCCGCAGCAGCTCGCCGAATGGACTTTCCTTGACTCTGAGTAAACGCCTCACGGACAGTTTCGACATTCTCCTCACTCCGCCCACTTCGAGGTCTTCCTGATCGTGGTTTGTCCTTTACGGATCCGGTCTCCATAAACTTCCGGTGGGTGGTGACGATGGTGTTCCTATCCGGTGCATAATGCTGTCCGTAGACTGCCCGGAATCGTCGCTGCACTTCGACCACAGATTGAAAAACCTCCTGCCATGCAGCGATTTTACACCTCTGCTCTAGAGTCAGCATGGTAGCAGAAGAAAACGGAGCAAAACTTCAAATGTAGACTCAAAAAAATTCTCAACTACTGAGTAAGAGTTTACCACAAGATGAACGTCGTTGGTCGATTAGCTGCAAAGAAAATTGAAAATCAAATTAGTGAGGGACTTTTGAAACACCCGGTATAGACACTCTGGAGTCGCTGGCTTCATCCTACAACCGTTCACACCACCGAACGATTGGTATATCACCTAACGAAATTTTAAAAAGAGGTACGCATACGGAACGTGAGGCGAGAAAAGATATTTGTAGAGCATCACCACGCTCTGTGCATTTCAAAATCAACGATTATGTAAGGCTGTCGCGTTCAGGGAATAAATTCCCGAAGGGGTTTGAACAAGGTTGGACTCGTGAGATTTTTAAAGTAGGACTATGAGACCTAAAGACTATATAATACGATGTTACGTTGAAGATTTGAATGGGGAAGAAATTGCAGGGGGCTTTTATGGCGAGGAGTTGCAGAAAGTGACATTTAAATAGGAAGAAGTGTTTAAAATTTAAAAATTTTTAGGAAGCGAACGTTCAGGAAAGAGAAAAATGAACCTGGTAAAATGGTTAGGGTGCTCAGAAAACTTCAACACCTATATAAAAGCTGATGCAATAATGATGCTTAAAGAGTGTACAACATGGCGCCTAACCACTTCTACGTCACACTCCGACCTCTTCTGTCTGTACAACTTGCCAATACCCTGGCCAACTTTATAACAGAACTGGATGGGCCCACTGAATTGGGTCGTGAATCATATGAGGTTGGAATATGCGAATTTCAATTGGCCCCCAAGTTTTTAAGTATTGACAAGAAAGAACCCGTTTTTATGGTTCTTAGAAATCGTGATGAGTGTGAAAAGGCCGGGGTGACTCGGGACGATACCATGCGTTCCGCCCGGACTGGGGATGCCCAGTACTACACTAGAGAAGTAACACTAGGACCGGGTCATTATGACACAGCCGAGGATATTGTGAGTGATTTAAATGGTAGTTTGAAAAGTTCAAATCTTACGTTTGATTTAGTATACGGAATCGTAAACAAAGATACATACGGGAGCTTAACAGTTCCGTCGTACTGCGATAGAATGACCTAAAGGTCGTTCTCAGTCTACCGAGGGGTGAGATATCATCAGCGCGGAAGCGGGATTGGGTCCATTTTTTTCAACTATACTGCGTACGGCTGTCCCCTTGCTGAAGAGTGGTGTCAGATATCGGGAGAAAAGCGTTACAATTAGGTCTTAACACGGTAGAAGACATAATGGCCTGGGCTAAGCCTAAAGAAGCTCTTAAAAAACATTTAAAACGTACACGGGACGAAAGTGTCAAATATGCAGAGAGAAATGAGTGGTGGGGGAAATAAAATCCGGAAAAAAAAGCGCACTGTACGGAGGAAGAAGGGGTTACCAACTCGTGGCATTAAACGTAAAAGGTCATACAAAAAAGAAATGTTCTAAACGCATGAAATCTATGGTTGATCACTTTTTTAACTGATATAAGCTAAGTACGTTGCGCTCGTGGTTCATAGGCTGATTGCTACTTGACGAGAGAGGTATCACTATTTCTGACGCGCCATGGCACGTTTCATCCATCCATGTAGTTCACAATGTTGTAAATCGGAGCTGGCCCTCTTTGACATGCTCCCGACCCAAATATCTATAGAGCATAGCGACTTTATTACCGTTAATCTGCTAAACACTATTATCTCGCCGAGTGCTCCTATAGAATTCGTGATCCCCAGCTCAGGTCCTTACGTTTTTGACCCAAGTTGTGTGCATATATAAGCTAAACTACGAATAGCACATTCAGATGGATCGGATTGCCAAAACGACTACGTCGTATACCCAGCGACGAACTTTTTACACACCATATTCAGTCAGTGTGACGAGTATTTAAATCAGGTCAACATCCCGACAGGGTCTCGCTACTACCACCTATGATCCTATCTGAAAAAAGTCCTCAACTTTTGAAAAGCGAAGGATACCTTTTTAACTGCCGAAGGTTATTTTCAGGCTAAAGATGAAAGTAGCACAAAAAGCAAGTTTAAAAATTCTAAAAAGATATATGAATACTATGGACGCCTCTACACAGATATCACATTCCAGGAGTTGCCTGTGAATGTGGTCGATATGAAATTAAAGTTCACCCGTACGAGCCCTGAGATTTGTTTAAATCTGGATACTGAACAAGAGGACGCGAAACCTCTGGTGATTAATATTATGGAGACATATCTCCGCGTACGCCGTGTGAAATTAAGCTCTGCTAAGCAGATGGAAATTGAGAAAAATTTACATGCCAGTGAAGTATCCAATTAATAGAGTTGAGCTTAAGATGTTCATCAGTACCTTCAGGTTCAACATCTAAGCAAATAGAAAATGTTGCTCTCGGAGCTCTGCCTAAAAGGATATTACAGTAATTGGAATGTAGGAACACGCTTCTGTGAACGGAAAATACAAAAAATCCGCATTTAAATTCGAAAATTTCGGTCTTAAAAATGTAACTCTGTATGTCAACGAGGTAGCTTTAGGTGTGACATTGGAAACGGGTTATTCTACAGATGACGGGTATTCACTTTGCTCGAGAGCGTATAGCAATCTTGTGCATAGTGTCGGTACTTGCGATGGATTAGGAATCGGCGTAACGCAGGATGAATTCATCGAGAGGGTCAACCTCTACTCTTTTGACCTCTCCCCCGACTTCAGTGGGAGCATAAACACACACAAGCCCAAAGCAGAGGGGGAAACATCCCAGTCAGGTTAGAGTTCGACAAGCCGCTAGTCGCCCCTATTAGTGTAGTAGTTTACCTCGAGTCCAAGCTCTAATCGAAGTTGACAGGTTTAGGGTCGTAGTCACAGACTTTTAAAAATGGACACGGTTACGCTCCAGAGTGCGATGAAGAGTAACCGATTCACACGCCCCAAATTTATTGGGCTGTTTACGAAGAATGAAGTGTTGAAACTTCCAATCATGAGAGACTGTGGCGCACTTATCATCAATACGGATGTTAGTAATGGTGAAGGGATTCATTGGATAGCCATCTATTTTAAAAATAGAGAATGTATGTACTACTTTAATTCACTGGGCGGTCATCCATAGAATGATGCTATTCTTGTAAAATTTCTCGAACCGTTGCAAATTCCACAAATAGTGTGGAATCCTTACCGATTCCAGAGTTACTACAGCAATGTCTGTGGCCAGCACAGTTTGTACTTTCTCATGCATGACTCGTGGAGGAAGATTTAAAGAATTTCTGCAATTATTCGACTCTTGTAACCTTGAGCGCAATGATAAATATGTGTGTAGGAAGATAAAAAGCCGATTCCCATTTGTAATCACTCGATGAGTTGTGTGAGGTTTTCTGTATATATAATTGTAACGACAAATAACTTCAGCAATTAATTATTTCAAGTTGTGCCAAATATGCACCATGCACAGTATAGTTTTTAGCATTATATCGCATAAATTTATAAAATGTACCACCTAATACAAATTCGTGTAACGTTTAAGGACGGGAATTATGTTCTGTAACTTAAAATGTAATGGCTGTTAAATCTGTAATTAATTAAAATTGGTTATATATATTATATATATATTGTTGTGCAGAATGTGTTAAAACGCAATAATGTATTATTGTCACTCCTATTTGTGCGAAAAACATTGAAGGCAATATTACGTGGTGTATACAATAAAGGAAATTGTATTAATTTATAAATATACTTAAAATGTTACCCATAGTTTTATTATTTAATAAAATGTTGAAAATACTTGGCTTGTTCTTCCCAACACACACACACACACACACGTATATCCAAGAAAAAGAAAAATTTACATCGTTTCTTCGATTAACACACATGCTGTGTTTCGAGGCGCATCTTCGTATAACACTACCGGATCGTCCCTAAAAGAAAAAGAAAACTATTACAAGCCGCGTTTTATTATTATTACTACTATTATTTTCACGGATAAAAAGAGATAATTATTTTAAAATAAAATCTCGTCAGGGTTTTAAAATAAAAATTTAAAAAACTAACGCGCCATTCATTTCAAAAGAGCTTTTTATGTAAGAGGAATTATTTAGTTACATGAGGTGTACCCTGAAACAATAGGGTGCTTACATGATACAGTCGACGCTGCTCGAATTGTTTGTGCTTCTCGGTCGAGTGCCAGTCTCGGGTTCAGGGCGTTGTGGTGCCAATTCTTGCAGAGATTGACTCGAAAATACCCTGTCAATGTCCACGCGCCCCATCAATTGAAAACACGCATCAGCTCTGTAAAATAACAACGTATGCCTAAAGAATGGATTATATATATATATATATATATATATATATATATATATATATATATATAGTGGACCTAGTTTTAGCCGTTTAAGGTGATAATGATTTAATTGTATGCAATGATTAATTGATGCAATGACTGATTGCTTATTAATGAAAGGCTATTTGAGTAGATCCACATACTATTGGAAGTGACCGAAAAGGCAGCGAGGTCACCAGCTTGGTTTACACCCAAGCAAATTAATGTTAAGGTTATAAAAGACACCTTAGTTTTGTATTTTATTATGAAAATAAAGCCGTTATTTATTCACTGTGATATAACAAAGAATTGACAGTAATTAATTGATAGTTTTACGTTATGCTTATGACATAGACTTAGCTAATAAGATGAAATGTTAATAGCTTAATTGACACGTAATAAATGATGTAAACGTTGATGGTATGTAAATAGCATGCGACGTGGAACATTGAATGGGCCTAGTAAATGATATAAAGAATGCACGTGCGTTTGGTACATTGAATGGAAAACATGACACTGATTAAGTAGGCTAAATGATTGCATGGATGCACAAGGAATAATTGATGCGGCCTAATAATAATGGATTGAAATGCTTGCACAAATATCATTTATATATAAGAACATTATGTGATCATGTGATGTTAAATGATTACGTCAAGAGAATTTTTAGTTAACACAAATATATGAACATAATGACGGATGATACGCGGAATTACGGTATTGAAATGACACTTGAATTGGATGACAGGCCTACTGCGTTCTTTCACGAGTCAGTTGGAACGCTATATTACACACTTTGGGATATAGCCTACCGTTCGGCGGTAGGCTAATGTAGGCTTCACAAGAGTACTTAGAATAGGAGGTACTTATCTTAGGACGATGAAACTCTTGAAGGCGGGTTGAAGAAAGATCTATTACCGAAAACTCGAGTTGTCGTTGTCCGTTAAGCCTCTTGAGATGATAGATGTAGGCTTCGTGGAGGCCTGAGGTGATGTTATTTCTCAAGGTGCAGGCTGGCCTTATGATCTTGCAGGCGTAAGCCTGTGGTGCTGAATATATCTCGAGGAATGTGGAGAAACTTGAAGGCCGACCCGGCAAACCGCAGGCCCGAAGCGATTCCGGTTGGGCCTCGAAGGATTGCTTCTGCAGGTGGTCTGTAGATCTTACTTGATGATAAATTGTAGGCCTTGAAGAAAGTAGCGGCCGCGCCCCTCGGCCAGGGGGCCGGAAAGCGGTTGGTGGACGTGTTGCTCACGTTCGATGATGTGACTACGAGTGAGTGAGAGAGAATGAAAGCAAGTGGAAGCTCGCTTTTATACGTAGTTCCTGTGACGTAGGACTTCGCGCCAATTCTTGAGACGCCTTGTGAGCGCGTCCTTTCGTTGATAAGGACTTACTTTCGCGCCTTTTGGGAAGAAACAGACTTTCATTGTTTGTTTGCCCACGTGTGTTCCAAGACTGTTTGATGGTAGCGTGGAAGGAAAGTATTTCTGTCTATTTGTTGGTCTATTTCTTGTCGATCCGCATATATATATATATATATATATATATATATAATATATATATATATATATATATATATATATATATATATATATATATATAATATATATATATATATAATATATATATGTTAACCCCCCCTTTATGGCCCTTTGTCGGTTCGGATTCGACGGGGTTCTAGTTAGGAGGCAAGCAACGGATGTTTCTTCTTTATACTTTTCTATAACTTTCTAATTCTTTTCTCTCGCTTTATGGGGTTGACACTCTGTTAATTCTTTTCTTTCAATAATACTCTGATCCTTTCTCTTATACTAAAATTATCGACTTTTCTTTTATAACTTGTCGACTTGACTGAGTTCCTGAAGAGAGCACGGCTCGAAGGAAAAAGATAAAAACTTCTTTTACTGTGGTTTACTTCTTAAAAATTACAGGTATTGCTCTGAATTTACAAGGGTAGAGGTTCGACCTCTTTCGACCATGGCTCAGGCCGGAATCTAAAAATATTAAGAAGGCAAGGGGCCTCTGCCCCCTCCTAATGAGGTGCTAATATGAAGTCTAATGGAGAAGTGCCTTAAATGAAGTGGCTATCTGAAGTGGTGTATTTTTACAAATATACCTATAATATAACTTAAATGTTTGGGGGAGAACAGTTGAAGGTTAAATTTCCCCCCTTTTTAAACACATGATCAGATGTTTTAAAAGATTGCAAATTTCAAATTAAAAAATAAAAATAACAAAAACTAATTTGTATTTTTTTTCGCCGAGTCTACATTTTTGACGGCGATATCATTTCGTAATAGTACACATAAGTACAATTTGAGTACATGACTGTATACGTATTAATTTTGGTTCATTACAATTACGATTACAATTACCAATTAATTCACATTCACTTGTTTAATTACACTTCCATTTTAAAGTACATTCTTACATGATAAATTAAATCATTACATTCAATTACAGTTTCATTGAAGTACATTACATTATATTAAATCAAGTATTACAGTTAATTACAATTAAACAGTTACTATAACTTGTTTTGTTTTTACAGTGTTTCTTATTAATAGACAATTAAGATGTTAGAAATATAATACAAAGTACATGGCACTTACGAGATAATTTATTTACGAAATAATATGTTATAATGTTATGAATTTGAAATCAGAGCGAACGGAGGCATCTGATCTTTGAGGCGCTCGAATCCGTCGTCGTGAGCGGAATTCGATCTTACTAAGCATTTATTCGAGTTCACCTCGGGAGGTCATATAATTAAAAATAAAAAATGAAAAAAATAATACGAGAACGTTTTTTCGCGTTCTCGAACGAACCTAAAGTTTCGCGCCTCACAAATTGACACGAGTAAACATAGACTGATAAGTTGATAGGGCATAAGTAGACAATAGGTAGATGAATGAATAAGTAATAAAATTAATAAAGGATAGCGGTCAAGAAAGAACATGAATGTAAGAATGAGTATGGTTCAATAATAATGTTTATGCTACATAACATATAAATAATGACTTCTATAGAGTGTTTCGTCCTTAGCATGTTAAAGAATTTTCATACATTGGATACTAGATATATGATGAAGGGAAAATGTGACGTCATAGTTATTGAATTTTTACGTATAGTACAAATCATTGTTAGGAAGATTTACAAGAACGAATTAGAGACACAGAGTGGGAAACGTAAAGAGAATAAAGTTATTTTGTGACGTCATAGTGTATAAGTCATTATTAGAAAGATGAATTAGAAAAATACAGGAATGAATAAAGACGTACAAATCGAAATTCTATCCAAAACTCGCTTATGCGATTTTTGGTTTCTTATGTAAAAATGGACAATGAATTCATATAATGATGGTGTAGGAATTGTTCATTGTTCACTTTTTACATTTATACTGTATATAGTATATCTGAAATAAATGTATGAATCTCTGTTCTGAATGCATATAGATAAAAATAGCAATACTCACATTGTATCACCGTAGAGGTATACCAGAGGCGAAGCATATTCGGATAGGCACTTGTGTATGGAAGAATCGGCCCTTCAGATAAAACAATAAAAAGATAAAATTGAGCACAATCACAATAATGCACATAATCACAAAATCAATAATCACATAACTTCACAAAACACACTGCTACACAAATGTTAATACAGAAGAATTAACTTCTATATATTTATTTCACTCAGAGCACTATCGAATAAGACTATATTTAGAACAGAGAATATACGAAGTAAAATTACTTACAACTTGATGGTGGGGTGGTCGTCAGACTGCATTCTTCGTTATAAGTTTGTACGCAACAGCTGAAATGCTTCTCCAACACTAAAATGTTTTCATACATGTCGCTGCTACTCCTTTTATAGGACTTCCCCCGCCTCGCAGTTTCAGAATGTAGATAATTCATTAGCTAAGAGAGTTTTACTGGGGGGTCTTATGTTTTTACCAAGCCGTGTGTGTGTGAGAGAGAGAGAGAGAGAGAGGAGAGAGAGAGAGAGAGAGAGAGAGAGAGAGAATGTTAATTGACGCGTAAAAATGTTAGTTGGTATCACGGGTAGCGAGGGATATTTCCGCCCGAATTGTTCATTCTGCATAATCTAAAACTGTGGTATTCGGCTATATCGGAGGTATATGAGGTTTTATTTTTCTATACATGCAAACACGCCCACATATATACAACTCATATATAAATATGAGTGGGGGTAAATAAGTCTCAGCATATTGTATGCAATGTTGCATTGCAATTGCACTCGACCTTTTTGAGAGTATACTACTAGCAACATCCAGAAAGCTTAGGAACAACTCGCAGGATGACGTCATCAAATCATTCAATAGTGGCTTGAAAAGCATTCTCAAAAATCATAAAGACTTAATTCCGCTTTTCACGTTCACTTCGCCATCTCTTCCCTACCTTTACGGTCTTATTAAAACCCGCAAACCTGGTAACCCTATGCGCCCTATTATTAGCTCTGTGGGTTCTATCACCTATAAACTCTTCATATGGCTTGTGAAAGTCTTGTCCCCCATTCTCGGAACTATCTTTGATTCACATGTAAAAAATTCCACGGACCTTAGTGAAAAACTGAAACATATACGCACTGAAACCAACGATAGATTGATCAGCTTCGACGTTTGTTCATTGTTTACAAAAGTGCCAATTGACGATATGCTTGACTTTCCCGAGAATTACATAAGTATGACCTGCCACTACCTCAACACATCGTTTTGGAACTCATTAAACTTTGCATCAAAGACTGTAAATTCACTTTCAATAGCGAATATTATCAACAGGTTTTTGGGATGGCCATGGGTAATCCCTTGTCGCCCCTCCTCTCCAATATTTATATGGAGTTTTTCGAAATCACTTACATTCCGAGAATCCTGGGGGTTGCCATCCCATGGTTGCGATACGTCGACGATTTTTTGTGTATCTGGCCCATGAAGCGTGACCTGGATGACTTCCTCCTTCAGTTAAATAATCAAGTCCCCTCCATTAAGTTTACTTTAGAAGTGGAACAAAACAACTCAATCGCGTTTTTGGACGTGCCTGTACATAAGGAAAGCCCAGGTTTTAAGCTTAGTATTTATCGGAAAAAAACAATTTGTCCTACGTACACTTTTACTCTGGACATGACACCCCAATCAAGAAAGCCATATTCTCTTCAATGTTTCTCCGCGCTCTTAGGAGTGCCAGTCCGGAATACATGAATGCCGAATTAGAAAAAATCAACAGTATTGGAAGTGATTTGTGTTACCCACCTGTTTTTCTAGAATCTTGTCTTAACAAGGCAAAACGAACTTTCTATCGTGTGAATAATAACCCTCGCACTTTGTCGAAGAATATTTTAGTACTTCCATTTTTCCCAGGCTTTTTAGGCATTGCTAATATACTTAAACTTTTGAATATTAATGTAGTATTTTCATATGACAATATTGTGAAAAATATCATAGTAAAAAATAGTCCTACCAGTAATTCAGGCATTATCCATAAAATTGGTTGTAACCAACATGATTCCTTTTACATTGGACAGACGGGAAAGGATTTGCAAACGCGTGTAAAACAGCATCAATATTCCGTTAGAACGGGACAGTCGTCTAGTGCCCTTTTCGTCCATTTGTCAGAGTTATCCCACTGTATTGATTGGAATAATGCTTCAATTTTGTTTCACTCAAGCAACATTGTTAATAGAAATATTTCTGAGTATGCAAGTAATTTCAACATTAGCCAGGGCGTTTTTCTGCTTGATCCTGTTGTTTTGAATTCGTTCAGAACAGATTTAGACAAGATGCGCAAAGTGCTAAAACTGTGGTAGCTTTTCCTTATAAATTTGTATGCTCCTCCCACATTTTTTATTTTTTTATTTTTATTTTTTTTGTGACCTCTATATAGTCTCCAACTTGTTATTTATTTTAATGTTCCTGAGGATGTCATTAGACGAAAGCGCTTGAGCACCATTCTGTGGTTCCTTTTTCCTTCGTGGTTATTTTCATCATATATATATATATTGGCGTTCATAAGTATTCGTACAGAGAAATATTTCAGTTATATTCGTCCTTAATCTTTTGTACCATGCATAGAATAGTTATGAAAAGTTTACTGTTCGTTGTGAAAAATTTAACAAATAAAATTAGTTTAACTCCAACATAAGAGTATAATGTAAAAACATCAAAGAATTTAAGGAAAATAAAAAAGTTAAAATGCAAAAGTTTTCGTACATTTGCTTACAAAATTATTTAATATTTTGTGTGTCCACCTTTTGTTTGAATGACTTCAATGATTTGTTTTGGGTATTTTTCTACAAGGTTTCAACATCTCTCAGTAGAAATTTTTAACCCATTCTCTAAGATATCTATTATATATTTTCGCTTGTCTGTTTGTTTGTTTGTCTGTCCTTTATGCAAGCGCAAACCGTTTGATCTAGAGCTACCAAATTTGGCACGGGAACCTCTTATGGGATGAAGAATGTTAATAAATTAAATAATTAAAATTACTGGGCCCGAAGGCCCCAGCACCGCGATTAAACTACAGAAAAGAACGCAGCCGTGAAAATTTCGAGCTTCACATTATGTCAAGATTTCTGAATCTTAACATTTTCATGACTAATTATTTGGTCAATAAAACTATAGAAAAGAACACAGTCATGAAAATCTTGAGCTTCACATATAATTATTTTTTAGGACGACTTCAAACCGTTTGACCTAGAGCTACCAAATTTGGCACGAGAACCTCTTATGGGATGAAGAATGTCAACACAGAGTGAGTCAGTCAGTCTGTCTGTTTGTGCGAATAGTTACAGGAAGTTAATGTAGCAATGTTTTTTTTGCAGTTTTTGAAAATCCCAACAACTTTACCATGCCACCAAAGAAACGGGCAAGTTTGGGCAGATCTACATCAGCAGCCAGAAAAAATAAAGAAGCCCGGAAGCAGGAAAGCTCACAAGAAAGACAATCACGCCTTGAAGTTGACCGTGAACGATATGCAACAGCCAGAGCAAGAGAAAACCTCCAAGAAAGACAATCACGTCTTGAAGCTGTCCGAGAAAGTGTAGCAGCTACCAGAGCAAGAGAAACACCCCAAGAAAGACAATCACGCCTTGAAGCTGACCGTGAACGACATGCAACAGCAATGTGAAATTTATCCCGGGCAACGCCGGGTACCTCAGCTAGTATATATATATATATATATATATATATATATATATATATACACTTCTGTTTTTAATAATATACTCTATACAGATTACATAGCAATTACGCACAGAATGTATAGTATACACATATGCACATACACTGACTAAGTCGTGGCCACGTCACAACACCGCTTCCCGTTAGATCAGCGAAGGTAAGCGACGTTGGGTCTGTTTAGAGTTGGGAGGGTAATTGTTCTCTGCTTAGAGTAGAGCCACGCTTACAGATGGTTCGAAATCAACATAGAATTTTTTTTTATTTTTTATTTTTTTTCATTCATATTTCAGTAATGCATAAATAAAATTTTTGATCAGCTAAAGAAATTGTAATTCATTTTTCTCTGCTCAAATTTTTTTTTTAAATTATAATTTTTGTTTGTTTATTAAAAATTAATCATTTATTAAGCACTAGCGGAGCGACCCGGCGTTGTCGGGGTGGATGTTGGACGCTCTCTCTCTCTCTCTCTCTCTCTCTCTATATATATATATTATATATATATATATATATATATGCCCGGTTAGGTAAACTGAATGCCCGGTTAGGTTAATTGAATGCCCGCTTAGGTTAACTGAATGCCCGATTAGGTTAATTAAATGCCCGGTTAGATCAACTGAATGCCCGATTAGATTAATTGAATGCCCGGGTAGGTTAATTGAATGCCCGGTTAGGTTAATTGTACGCCCTTGACGATTGGTTGTCATGATATTTTCGTTAAAGCTAACGAAAATATCACGACTTAACGTACTCAATCGTCAAGGGCGTACAGATAACCTAACCTGGTATTTAATGAACCTAACCGGGTATTCAATAATTTTACCATAGGTTTCGATATATATATATATATAATATATATACGTAATGATCTTGATGACGTCATTTAATTTTTTAAAATTAATTATTTAATTTATTAACACCCAGGTGACAACCTCGGGACCTAAACAACATGTGTGTGTGAAGTTTCATGTTTGTAACTGCGTCCTTTTATTATTATACAGTGCCCGCGAAAAGTATCCGATCACCCTTGAAATTTGTATTTTTTACATAAAAAACAATGTTTAAATGTATACTAACCTTATATTAGTATTTTGTCATCTGTCCTTTGGTTTGGATGACTTGTTCTAGACGTTTTGGCATGGATTTAATCAAGTTTTGACAAACTTCCACTGATATTTCCTTGCACCATACCTTTTTGATGGCCTCTTGTAATTTTTCGACTGAGCCAGTGTCGTGGCATTCAACCTTATTTTTTATTATTAGCCACAGATTTTCTATCGGATTGAGATCTGGACTATTACCAGGCCAATCCAAAATATCAAATTTATTGTCAGTAGTCCATTTTGTCACTATTTTGGCCCTGTGACATGGTGCACCATCATGCATGTATGTTTTTGTCCTTTGGATTGCCATTGCCATTGGAAGTTTATCCTGTAGCATTGCTAAATACCGTGCACCATTCATAGTTGTGTTCTTCGGAAGAAAATAAGTTTCCACGCCCATAGTAACCGAAACAACCCCAAACCATCACACTTGGAGGGTGTTTCATTGTCTTTAGGGTGTATTTAGGGTCCATCCTATTTGAGCCAATAGGCCGGCGAACCTTTTTGGACAACTTCTGAATGTCAAAAATGTCGACTCATCGCTAAATAAAACCTTCTTCCAGTCATCAACAGTCCAATGAATGTATTTTTTACAAAATGCGACACGTTTTTTACGCATTTTTTCATTAATGAACGGTTTCTTAGCAGCATGGCGAGATGGTAATCCGAGTTCTTTTTGGAGCCGCTCCTGGATAGTTCGTTCAGAAACACCAGATAACAAATT
>JAJOZX010003828.1:280000-302500 GCA_023014485.1 Bathynomus jamesi
ATAAGTAATGGTAAATGACAAATACCATAGTTTTTTTTCCTTTTTCATGATTTTAGCCCGACGTGGGCAACGGGTCTCTCGCAAAGAGATCCCATAAATATAGCTTCCCTCACCAGCTATCTGCAAAGCAGACAGGATCCAGCTTTGGGACGTGGATCTAGGGTTTAAAGCAAGCCTAGATCCCTACACTCAGAACCTCTATATAAGTAAAAGACTCGTTGCATTCACGTCGTGTTGAATAAATCAAAGAAAAGGGGGTAACTATTGTATTTTTAGCCAAAAAAACCAAAACTTAAACCTCAACCGGGACATTGAGCGTCCACTTTTCAAGGCACGAAACACGTCCGTTTAGTATACACAAACTCAGAATGGTTCCCTGAGAACATTATATGTTAAACACAGACCGTGCATGGAACAAGGAACTCTTCTGGGAAAATTAAATCCACTATAGTCCGAATAAGTAATGGTAAATGACAAATACCATAGTTTTTTTCCTTTTTCATGATTTTAGCCCGACGTGGGCAACGGGTCTCTCGCAAAGAGATCCCATAAATATAGCTTCCCTCACCAGCTATCTGCAAAGCAGACAGGATCCAGCTTTGGGACGTGGATCTAGGGTTTTAAAGCAAGCCTAGATCCCTACACTCAGAACCTCTATATAAGTAAAAGACTCGTTGCATTCACGTCGTGATGAATAAATCAAAGAAAAAGGGGGTAACTATTGTATTTTTAGCCAAAAAAAACAACAATTAAACCTCAACCGGGACATTGAGCGTCCACTTTTCAAGGCACGAAACACGTCCGTTTAGTATACACAAACTCAGAATGGTTCCCTGAGAACATTATATGTTAAACACAGACCGTGCATGGAACAAGGAACTCTTCTGGGAAAATTAAATCCACTATAGTCCGAATAAGTAATGGTAAATGACAAATACCATAGTTTTTTTCCTTTTTGATGATTTTAGCCCGACGTGGGCAACGGGTCTCTCGCAAAGAGATCCCATAAATATAGCTTCCCTCACCAGCTATCTGCAAAGCAGACAGGATCCAGCTTTGGGACGTGGATCTAGGGTTTAAAGCAAGCCTAGATCCCTACACTCAGAACCTCTATATAAGTAAAAGACTCGTTGCATTCACGTCGTGTTGAATAAATCAAAGAAAAAGGGGGTAACTATTGTATTTTTAGCCAAAAAACCAAAACTTAAACCTCAACCGGGACATTGAGCGTCCACGTGTTTCGTGCCTTGAAAAGTGGACGCTCAATGTCCCGGTTGAGGTTTAAGTTTTGGTTTTTTTGGCTAAAAATACAATAGTTACCCCCTTTTTCTTTGATTTATTCAACACGACGTGAATGCAACGAGTCTTTTACTTATATAGAGGTTCTGAGTGTAGGGATCTAGGCTTGCTTTAAACCCTAGATCCACGTCCCAAAGCTGGATCCTGTCTGCTTTGCAGATAGCTGGTGAGGGAAGCTATATTTATGGGATCTCTTTGCGAGAGACCCGTTGCCCACGTCGGGCTAAAATCATGAAAAAGGAAAAAAACTATGGTATTTGTCATTTACCATTACTTATTCGGACTATAGTGGATTTAATTTTCCCAGAAGAGTTCCTTGTTCCATGCACGGTCTGTGTTTAACATATAATGTTCTCAGGGAACCATTCTGAGTTTGTGTATACTAAACGGACGTGTTTCGTGCCTTGAAAAGTGGACGCTCAATGTCCCGGTTGAGGTTTAAGTTTTGGTTTTTTGGCTAAAAATACAATAGTTACCCCCTTTTTCTTTGATTTATTCAACACGACGTGAATGCAACGAGTCTTTTACTTATATAGAGGTTCTGAGTGTAGGGATCTAGGCTTTCTTTAAACCCTAGATCCACGTCCCAAAGCTGGATCCTGTCTGCTTTGCAGATAGCTGGTGAGGGAAGCTATATTTATGGGATCTCTTTGCGAGAGACCCGTTGCCCACGTCGGGCTAAAATCATGAAAAAGGAAAAAAACTATGGTATTTGTCATTACCATTACTTATTCGGACTATAGTGGATTTAATTTTCCCAGAAGAGTTCCTTGTTCCATGCACGGTCTGTGTTTAACATATAATGTTCTCAGGGAACCATTCTGAGTTTGTGTATACTAAACGGACGTGTTTCGTGCCTTGAAAAGTGGACGCTCAATGTCCCGGTTGAGGTTTAAGTTTTGGTTTTTTTGGCTAAAAATACAATAGTTACCCCCTTTTTCTTTGATTTATTCAACACGACGTGAATGCAACGAGTCTTTTACTTATATAGAGGTTCTGAGTGTAGGGATCTAGGCTTGCTTTAAACCCTAGATCCACGTCCCAAAGCTGGATCCTGTCTGCTTTGCAGATAGCTGGTGAGGGAAGCTATATTTATGGGATCTCTTTGCGAGAGACCCGTTGCCCACGTCGGGCTAAAATCATGAAAAAGGAAAAAAACTATGGTATTTGTCATTTACCATTACTTATTCGGACTATAGTGGATTTAATTTTCCCAGAAGAGTTCCTTGTTCCATGCACGGTCTGTGTTTAACATATAATGTTCTCAGGGAACCATTCTGAGTTTGTGTATACTAAACGGACGTGTTTCGTGCCTTGAAAAGTGGACGCTCAATGTCCCGGTTGAGGTTTAAGTTTTGGTTTTTTTGGCTAAAAATACAATAGTTACCCCCTTTTTCTTTGATTTATTCAACACGACGTGAATGCAACGAGTCTTTTACTTATATAGAGGTTCTGAGTGTAGGGATCTAGGCTTGCTTTAAACCCTAGATCCACGTCCCAAAGCTGGATCCTGTCTGCTTTGCAGATAGCTGGTGAGGGAAGCTATATTTATGGGATCTCTTTGCGAGAGACCCGTTGCCCACGTCGGGCTAAAATCATGAAAAAGGAAAAAAACTATGGTATTTGTCATTTACCATTACTTATTCGGACTATAGTGGATTTAATTTTCCCAGAAGAGTTCCTTGTTCCATGCACGGTCTGTGTTTAACATATAATGTTCTCAGGGAACCATTCTGAGTTTGTGTATACTAAACGGACGTGTTTCGTGCCTTGAAAAGTGGACGCTCAATGTCCCGGTTGAGGTTTAAGTTTTGGTTTTTTTGGCTAAAAATACAATAGTTACCCCTTTTTCTTTGATTTATTCAACACGACGTGAATGCAACGAGTCTTTTACTTATATAGAGGTTCTGAGTGTAGGGATCTAGGCTTGCTTTAAACCCTAGATCCACGTCCCAAAGCTGGATCCTGTCTGCTTTGCAGATAGCTGGTGAGGGAAGCTATATTTATGGGATCTCTTTGCGAGAGACCCGTTGCCCACGTCGGGCTAAAATCATGAAAAAGGAAAAAAACTATGGTATTTGTCATTTACCATTACTTATTCGGACTATAGTGGATTTAATTTTCCCAGAAGAGTTCCTTGTTCCATGCACGGTCTGTGTTTAACATATAATGTTCTCAGGGAACCATTCTGAGTTTGTGTATACTAAACGGACGTGTTTCGTGCCTTGAAAAGTGGACGCTCAATGTCCCGGTTGAGGTTTAAGTTTTGGTTTTTTTGGCTAAAAATACAATAGTTACCCCCTTTTACTTTGATTTATTCAACACGACGTGAATGCAACGAGTCTTTTACTTATATAGAGGTTCTGAGTGTAGGGATCTAGGCTTGCTTTAAACCCTAGATCCACGTCCCCAAGCTGGATCCTGTCTGCTTTGCAGATAGCTGGTGAGGGAAGCTATATTTATGGGATCTCTTTGCGAGAGACCCGTTGCCCACGTCGGGCTAAAATCATGAAAAAGGAAAAAAACTATGGTATTTGTCATTTACCATTACTTATTCGGACTATAGTGGATTTAATTTTCCCAGAAGAGTTCCTTGTTCCATGCACGGTCTGTGTTTAACATATAATGTTCTCAGGGAACCATTCTGAGTTTGTGTATACTAAACGGACGTGTTTCGTGCCTTGAAAAGTGGACGCTCAATGTCCCGGTTGAGGTTTAAGTTTTGGTTTTTTTGGCTAAAAATACAATAGTTACCCCCTTTTTCTTTGATTTATTCAACACGACGTGAATGCAACGAGTCTTTTACTTATATAGAGGTTCTGAGTGTAGGGATCTAGGCTTGCTTTAAACCCTAGATCCACGTCCCAAAGCTGGATCCTGTCTGCTTTGCAGATAGCTGGTGAGGGAAGCTATATTTATGGGATCTCTTTGCGAGAGACCCGTTGCCCACGTCGGGCTAAAATCATGAAAAAGGAAAAAAACTATGGTATTTGTCATTTACCATTACTTATTCGGACTATAGTGGATTTAATTTTCCCAGAAGAGTTCCTTGTTCCATGCACGGTCTGTGTTTAACATAATATATATATATGCAATAAACGGAGAAGTAAAAATAAAAATTAAAAATTAAAGGATTATCAGAGAGGCATACAGATTTGTAAGGAGAAAATATCGATTTTTAGCACAAGATCAAATGAATTATAAAAATACAAATTTATACTGGAAATCTGCCCGGGTTTTAACACACTGCCTTTTTTGGGCGCGGAGAAACATTGATGTTTCTTCAATGTTTCTCCGCGCCCTTAGGATCGCCAGTCCGGAATACATCGATGCCGAATTGGAAAAAATCAACGGTATTGGAAGTGATCTGTGTTATCCATCTGCGTTTATGGAATCTTGTCTCAACAAGGCAAAACGAACTTTCTATCGTGTCAATAATAACACTCGTACTTTGTCAAAAAATATTTTAGTACTTCCATTTTTCCCGGGCTTTTTAGGCATTGCTAATGTACTTAAACTTTTGGATATTAATGTAGTATTTCATATAACAATATTGTGAAAAATATCATAGTAAAAAATAGCCCTACCAATAATTCAGGCATTATCTATAAAATTAGGTGTAAACAATGTGATTCCTTTTACATAGGGCAGACGGGAAAGGATTTGCACACACGTATAAAACAGCATCAATATTCCGTTAGAACAGGACAGTTGTCCAGTGCCCTTTTTGTCCATTTGTCAGAGTTATCCACTGTATTGATTGGAATAATGCTTCAGTTTTATTCCACTCTAGCAACATGTTAAAAGAAAATTATTCTTGAGTCGCCATTATCCAACTTACAAATAACTTCAACATAAGCAAAGGTCTTTTTCAACTCGATCCTGTTGTTTGAATTCCTTCAGAAACAGATTAGATAAGGAGGGTAGAACGCTAAATCTTTGGTAAACTTGTATGCTACTTATTAACTTTTAATTTTCATTTTATTTTATATACATCGAAACTTAACCAAAAAAGGCAGTGTGTTAAAACCCGGGCAGATTTAATAAAATCTTTATTTTTCTTATTTAAAGAAAAAAAAAAATATATATATATATATTATATATATATTTTTTTTCTGTAACCTATAGATAGGCTGTAACCCTTTTATGTACTTCAGTGTTCCTGAGGATGTCATAGACGAAAGCGCTTGAGCACATTTTGTGTTTCCTTTCCTTCGGGTTTTATTCATCATATATATATATATATATATAATAGATATATATAGAGAGAGAGAGAGAGAGAGAGAGAGAGAGAGTTACAAGGAAAAGAAGTACCTCAAAAAGGCCTTGCGGCCCATACCGAGGAGGTACCAATGGCAACGGGTGCCAGGGAAAATTTTGTAAAGTTTATTTTTCTTTCAACTATCCTAGCAGTAGTAGAAACTGGATAGAAAAGTAGAAGCTCTCTCCCCCCCTCCGCTCCCTCCCTGCAGAGGCAGGTACGGAAAAGGTTTGAAGAAAATACCTTGACTAGGAAAAGTAGCCAAGGAAATTTTACAGGAAAGTGGAGAATATATAAATAGCTCTAATTTAGTTTGCTCACAGAGACACCGTGCAAGCGATCTCCTGCGAGTTTTCTTATGTTTTAGTCTTAAACTATGAGAGTATTCAGTACTTTGTCTAGCTATTTTTTAACACATTTAACTTTGACTGGAAACAACCTCTGAGGGAAGTTGGTTCCAGATATTAACTATTTTATAGGAAAAGAAATTTCCGCAGACTGAGGTCCAATGTCTTTACACACTAAATTTTTTTATTGCTGTATTATTCCATCTTTACTGACATGGCGCGACTGGGGCTAGGGCCTAGGGCCTTCCTGTTCTAGCCTAGGGTCATTCTTGGCCTTGTACGGATGCTTTGAAAAGTATCGTATACACTGCAGTGATATCATTGGAATTTATTATTAACAAATTATTTGTGTATATATAAAATCCTTAAAGATTTTTCTCGCACCCTATACTGTATTGACAAGACTTCCGTACGTGGTTCATCACCACTGACAGCAACAATGCTCTGTGTTATCTATTCAAAAGAACACCCATATCCGTACTCAATTTATTGCAATTTTCGTTAGTTTGTATTGCAGATACCCCCAGTTATTATCAGTCCTAGTGCATGATTCCGCAGGAGCAAGATGCACCGCAAATTTGTTTCCTCCAAATTTTATTTATTTATTTTTTTTAGTTGATACTTGGAAGTTGGGAACAAACAGACTGATATGAAAGCACTGGCTTCTAATTGTGATTTCAAATTTTTAATATTCCAAGTCTAAGTGAAGTATTATTATTATTATTATTACTATTATATATTCCTTAGAGCTCCTGCACCTTAAAATTTGCCACTACAGCACTGGTTTCCTCTCTAAGGCAGCACAAATTTACCTGTATCAATCACAGTCACATTCGTACTACCTCAGGCCTGACACAAACTGGATCAAAAACGTTAAGTATTTGCAATCGCAAACCGTCCGTATAGAGGCCTGTGTTTATTTAAGAATAATAGTTTGTATATTATATAGGGTGAGTCACGACGAAATGTCATAACTTCGGGAGCTTATAGCTGAGGTCATTCCCAGTCAAAAACTTCATATGAACATAGGTCCGATTCTTAAGGGTTATGGAGCTATGGATGTTTGAATGTTTAAAAATAAGAATACGCGAACAATTATATATATACATTATACACATATATATATAATGGGAGATCATTTTGGTAACGTTTCACATGTCAATAGAAGGTGACGATGTAGAGCAATTTTATAATTAAAGAAGAGATGTTGATTTGCTTTTCTCCAAATTTTCGGAAGTTTTGTTCACAGAGAACAAATACCAAAAACTGATCCGAGATGAACGGAAAAAAACTCTTTGAAGAGGCGACGCCTTTTCATAGCCTTTCTTTGCCATCTGTCGTCATTTATACCTACTAATCAACCTCTTCTGCAGATGAAAGGCCAAAGCTAGAATCATCAGGAAGGACAAACTCTTTGTATTTTATGTTACACGAATGAAGTGATATCAAAAGTTTATTTTACACAAAAACACACACAAGTGCGCATCTCTGCATAAACGAGGTACCTACATTTTTTAAATCCGTATATCTAAAAAATTAATTAACCTAACCTTTGTACCATCGAACAAAGAACGGCGTGATAAGTGTTTCGGACGCTCCTGAGGGATCGAACGATGGTTTCGGTTAAGTCATTAAATAGTGAGTTACTCGCTAATCTAGACTAACCTAACCAAGCCTTAACTAACCTAAACTAGCGTAACCCAACCTAATCAGGAGCAACACTTTTTTTGCGACAATCAAAATTTTTCTATATTTTTTCTACGTTTTTTTTAAAATTTTCCGTGGTACCAAAAGTGTTACCATACAAAAAATATTACCTCACTTCATCGGTTAATTATCACACATTCGATCTCCCATATGGCCAGTTGCTTACGCGCGCAACACACGCACAAACGCGCACACGGATAAAAAAACATCCTCAGAATATGGAGCCCAAACTCTTCAACGTGCTACCGAAAGAAATGAGGAACCCTCACACCAACCTGAATAATTTCAAAAACCAACTGAACAAGATCTTGCGTGAAGTCCCTGACCGGCCATGCAGAAGGAGAGTAGAAAGCAACTCTCTCATCCATCAAATACTCCAAATGATTCTGAACCGTTATTCGAAGAAATCCAAAGTTTATGTCCATATATATATATATATATATATATATATATATATATATATGGTTTAAAGGGGGAGGCAACAAGCCTGACCTCCGTGAAATGAGGAATCATCGCACGGAACATCTAAAGGTTGAAAGGTAGGCTGTCCCCAAAAAGATGCCCCGATTTTTATTTGCCCGTTATTTTATAATGGATGCATATTTTATTACTGGGGTTTCTTCTTCAGAAGGGTGACAAATTGGAGTTTTTATCCTGCCTATACCTATAAATATATATACCAACACATTTCTAATCTTTCATTAATTAATAACTAATAAACATTGTACAAGGGCCACTCAATATATTTTGCCCCACCTTTTTTTTTTTCCAAGTTTCCTTTAAGTTCCAGAAATTTTGTATACAAGTAGTTACATACCTTTTTCACAAATTTTTATTTTTCCACATAGTCTCCATCCTTTTCTACGGCTCTCCTCCACCTCGAAACAAGGGCTTTTATTCCTTGCTGGTAAAAGTCCGCTGGGCTCCTCTGGAGCCATCTCTTAACCTCCCCCAACAACCTCATCATCACTCTGAAACTTTCTTCCACCAATAGCATCCTTCATTGGCCCAAACAAATGGAAGTCAAAGTGCCAGATCCGGGCTGTATGGAGGGTGGAGTAACAGTCAAGCGCATTTTTGTGATGGCCTCTCTTGTTTGCAAACTGTTGTGTGGTCTTGTGTTATCGTGCAAAAGAAGGACGTCTTCCAGTTTTCTCTCCGGTCGAACTCGCTTTATACGTCTCTGGAGTCTCTGTAGGGTAGCCATATATGCCTCTGAGTTGATTGTTTGTCCTTTCTTCATAATGTCCACCAGAATCATCCCTTTCATGTCCCAGAAGATGGTGGCCATAACCTTTCCTGCAGAGGGAGCCATTTTGAACTTTTTCTTGCGTGGGGAGTCTGCGTGATGCCACTCCATGGATTGGCGTTTTGTTTCAGGTTCAAAGTAGTGTACCCAAGTCTCATCCCTAGTCACAATTCGTGAAAGGAAGTCATCCCCTTCTGTCTCGTATCGAACCAACGACTCGGAAGCAATTTCTTTTCTTTGGGCTTTGTGATCTTCAGTCAGTTGGCGAGGAACAAACCGTGAACACACTTTTGAGTATTCCAATTGCTGAATTATCGTATTCACACTTCCTTCACTAATTCCTAGCTCCAGTGATAGCTCCTTGTATGTGAAGCGCCGATTTGATCGAATGATGCTGTTAGCACGTTGCACAGTGTGAGATGTCACAGCCGATGCCGGGCGATCGCTGCGTGGCTCATCATCGAGGGTGGCTCTCCCTCTCTCCGATGATCTCACACGTTTAGACCAGCGTCCAACTGTGTTTCGATCAACAACAGCATCTCCGTAAACGTTTTGTAAACGTTTGTGAATATTTCCAACTGTTTCCTTCTCTGTGGTTAAGAACTCGATAACAGCTCTCTGTTTACGACGCACATCACCGTCAGACGCCATTTTCGAAAACTGCGTTAACCATCGGTTTATACAAGGGCGTTTAACCATTTGAGGACCAAGGGACATACTGTAGTTGTCTCAATGGAAATAATAATATAAATTGTACAATGATGCAGTGTTTCTACAAATACATCTAGATGTTTATATAGGTATCGTTTAGTTGTCGGAAAATTAACCCAAAAATGGGTCATTTGAGTGACTCTCGTTATTAACATATCTAATTGTAAATAACAATAAAACTTACACTTTTAAGTTCAAAGAAACGTATACTGGTCGTCAAAGGGTTAAAAGCGGTTTTATACAAGGAGAAGAGGTTCAAACTAGAAAAATCCTGTTATTTGAAGCGCAGAAAGTTCAAACTTACGGCCCAAAAGACATTTCAGCCCCATGGCCTATTATTTAGCTAAGAAAAAAGGGTGGCGCAAAATATATTGAGTGGCCCTAGTATATTAAAATCGCTATTTCACTATTTCAAACTTAAAGCAATAACTTTTTCTAATTTCCGCGAAATTATAAAAAGACGATACCGCTACCAGCAGTGAGGTCATAGAAGGCCTTACCCGGCTATAGTCTTCTAAGGAAAGCTAAGTCTTTAGTCTCCAGCAGGATGGAGCACCTCCACACACTGCTTGTGAAACTCGCAACTCTTCGAGGAAACATTTTCCGGGCGAGTGATCTCCCTTCACACCCCCTGACATTTTTTGTGGGGTTACGCAAAAGAGGATCATTCTACCAAACCTAAGATACTTGAAGAACCAAAGACCAAAATCTATGAGGTAATCAACAACATCCCAACTGAGCTATCTCCAAAAATTATGTCAAACATTTGTGTAAGGTTGAATATTGTGTTAAAAAAAATGGCAATTACAATGAACATATTATTTAATTAAGGTTTATAAACTCGTATGTTTTGCGTACCTATTGCGTTTGTCTTTCTTTCTAGATTCTTTGTTCTACCTTAAAACATTATTTTGATAGACCGCTGACCTGTTTATATATATATATACCACAATTTAGAATATATTATATAAATTTGGCATCGTACGTGACATTAAATTAAGAAATATTTTATACCGAATAATATATATATATATATATATATATATATATATAATATATATATAGATATAATAATATATATATAGATATATATATATATAAACGTAATTTAAATAAATTAAATATTCATTTTGAATAAACTCAAAAATATTAATAATACTGATTTTATATATATAATATATATATATTATATATATATATATTATATATATATTATATATATATATATATAATATATCAGTAAAGCTTTGAACTATGAAGGAAACATTTACTGTTTGTATTTACTGCCTTGTATACAAACAGTACGTAATGGTCACCGCTGACCAAAAGATATACTTTGTACCCAACTTCGCCTTTCGTATAGACATTAATGACCGCAAAACATTTGGCACTTATTGGCGTCTATTAAAGTGGCTCTCTGTTTACTCTTTTGGTCACAGTTTGGTCGACTCAATTTTGACAAACAAGTTAAGAACACGATCTAATAAAACCTGTAAATCACGCGTTTTATTATTATCTAATAAAATCTGTAAATCACACGTTATTATTATCTAATATATATTAATATATATATATATATATATATATATATATATATATATATATATATATATATATATATATATATATACAGGGTGGGCCGTAAGTTTCCATACATAGGAAAAATAAACATTTTTTTTATGGACAACCATTTTTATTTATATAATATGCTCTACATGGTTGCCATTGTTTTGAAAACACATTTCAATACGTGTTCCCCACTGTTGATGAACACGCATTAGCACAGTTGACGTTATGCTTGTAATGGCGTTGGTGATCGTGACCGGACAGCTCATACCAGGACAACACATACCCGGACAACTCAGACCCGGACAACTCAGACCTAGGACAACTCAGACCTAGGACAACTCAGACCTAGGACAACTCAGACCTAGGACAACTCATACCTAGGACAACTCATACCTAGGACAACTCATACCTAGGACAACTCATACTCTCTTCAACAATTACCACCCCAATGTTGATCTTTTCATCTATATCCACCCCGAAAGTTTAAACTCTGCAAATTAACCAAAATAAGATAAGAAAACAATAACAACAAATTTATTATTTATTGCAAACATATAATAAATAGAGAACCATTATTTACATAAGATAAAATTTGAATGCCCGGTTAGGTCAACTGTACGCCCTTGACGATTGGTTAGGTTTAGTCGTGATGTTTTCGTTAGTTTTAACGAAAATATCACGACTAAACCTAACCAATCGTCAAGGGCGTACAGTTGACCTAACTGGGCATTCAATGAACCCAATGGTTCCCTGAGTTTTTGATGATACACACAGACCGTGCATGGAACAAGGAACTCTTCTGGGATAATTAAATCCACTATAGTCCGAATAAGTAATGGTAAATGACAAATACCATAGTTTTTCTTTTTCATGATGCAAGCCCGACGTGGGCAACGGGTCTCTCGCAAAGAGGTCCCATAAATATAGCTTCCCTCACCAGTTATCTGCAAAGCAGACAGGATCCAGCTTTGGGACATGGATCTAGGGTTTAAAGCAGCCTAGCCCCACTACATTTAGAACCTCAATATAAGTAAAAGACTCGTTGCCCCTTTTTCTTTGATTTATTCAATCCGACGTGAATGCAACGAGTCTTTACTTATATTGAGGTTCTAAATGTAGTGGGGCTAGGCTGCTTTAAACCCTAGATCCATGTCCCAAAGCTGGATCCTGTCTGCTTTGCAGATAACTGGTGAGGGAAGCTATATTTATGGGACCTCTTTGCGAGAGACCCGTTGCCCACGTCGGGCTTGCATCATGAAAAAGAAAAACTATGGTATTTGTCATTTACCATTACTTATTCAGACTATAGTGGATTTAATTATCCCAGAAGAGTTCCTTGTTCCATGCACGGTCTGTGTGTATCATATATATATATATATATATATATATATATATATATATATATATACTGTATATAACTTGCATGAATTTTAAATGTTTAAATTTAATTTTTAATTTTACAAAATAAATGTTTTCATTTCAAAATGTTTTCATTAATAACTTGCATGAATTCTAAATGTTTAAATTTAATTTTTAATTTTACAAAAAATGTTTTCATTAATTTTTCATTTTTTTTCTGGTCCTAGGTATGAGTTGTCCTAGGTATGAGTTGTCCTAGGTATGAGTTGTCCTAGGTATGAGTTGTCCTAGGTATGAGTTGTCCTAGGTATGAGTTGTCCTAGGTATGAGTTGTCCTAGGTATGAGTTGTCCTGGTATGAGCTGTCCTGGTATGAGCTGTCCTGGTATGAACTGTCCTAGAACCGTTGGTGATACGTTCCTTTAGATGATTTATGTCTCGTATCTTTTCCTGATACACCATGGCCTTCAAGTGCCCCCAAAGATAGAAATCAAGGGGGGTGAGATCTGGGGATCTGGGAGGCCACTCCACAGGACCACGCCGACCAATCCAAGCATCCGGAAACTACTGCTGATCCAAATACCGACGCACGTGAAGACCATAATGAGGTGGAGCTCCATCTTGCTGGAAGTAAACTGGGAAGTTACCTTCCTCGTTTAGCAGGGATGGGAAAATCTCTTCTTGCAACATGTTAAGATACCTTTCGGCATTAAGATTTCCACTGACAAAAATTGGTCCAATAATTCTGTCACCCCATATCCCGGCCCACACCATCACTTTACCGGCACCTTGCATCTTCGTCGGACTCAGCCAGTTAGGGTTAGCATTACTCCAATAACGTATGTTTTGCCGATTAACCTCTCCATTGACGTAAAAATTTGCTTCATCAGTAAACAAGATCTTAGTTGAAAAGTTTGCATCCTCGTTCACTTTGGTTAATGCCCATTCACAGAATTCCATCCGTCTATCCGGGTCGTCTTCACTCAAATGCTGTGCCATATGCAATTTGTATGGATGCCATTTGTTTGCTTTCAAAATGCGCCTGATACTCGATCTGCTGACACCACTTTCTGCAGACAACCGTCGTGTACTTTTTCTGGGACTCCGTGTAAGCGCTGTAAGTATCGTAGCTGTTGTGTCTTCATCGGTGGCTGTACGTCTTGGACCACTTCGCGGTTGATCTGCAACATTTCCAGTTTTCTGAAACTTGTTAATAAGTTTTGCCACAGTGTCGTGTGTGATGTTCGTTCCATGTTTTCTGTTAAAGTTCATTGCAACCATGCGACTGCTTCCCGACCCAGCCATCAGTATGATTTCAATTCGTTGCTCTTTCGTCAAACGCATATTCTTAGGGTATCTGAAACATAAAAACAAACGTTTAAATTTTCCTATGTATGGAAACTTACGGCCCACCCTGTATATATATATATATATATATATATATATTATATATATATATATATATAGAAGATAGGGTTCCTCCTCAGGAGACGTAGTTTAATATTCAGGATGAAGGTAAAGACGGAGAATACTGAAAGCATGTTTAATTTTTAGTTCAATCGACAACGTTTCGGGTTACCTCACCCATCATCAGGCTTATCAAAAAATACACTAAAATTAATAAATAACTCAAAGACATAAAATCACAGTAAAATTAGGTATAAATGGTAAAAAACCTAAACTAACACCATCATAAAAAGATAAAAAATACGTAAAAGAAAAAATCAATACAAAATAAAATCGATAAAGATAAAAAAAATCAGTAAAAGATAAAAAATCAGTAAAAACAAGTAAAAACACAGAAACGTACCTGTATCAGGCATATGACGTAAAGAAACTAGACAGGACAGGAAAAACAGTGCAGAAGGAAAACTTGGTTGGCTATACACTAATTAATATAGAAATATAGAGGGGGAAACAGAGAGAATCAGGATTAAGACTGGGGTTTAAATATTTTATACAAAAGGATTCATAAATATTTAAATCCCAGTCTTAAATCTTGATTCTAGCTGTTTCCCCCTCTACATTAATTAGTGTATAACCAACCAAGTTTTCCTTCTGCACTGTTTTTCCTGTCCTGTCTAGTTTCTTTACGTCATGTGCCTGATACAGGTACGTTTCTGTGTTTTTACTTGTTTTTACTGATTTTTTATCTTTTACTCATTTTTGCCTTTTACTGATTTTTTTATCTTTATTGATTTTATTTTGTATTGATTTTTCTTTTATTTATTTTTTATCTTTTTATGATGGTGTTAGTTTTTTTTTTTTACCATTTATATCTAATTTTACTGTGATTTTAAGTCTTTCAGTTATTTATTAATTTTAGTGTATTTTTTGATAAGCCTGATGATGGGTGAGGTAACCCGAAACGTTCTCGATTGGACTTAAATTAAACATGCTTTCAGTATTCTACGTCTTTACCTTCATCCTGAATATATATATATATATATATATATTATATATATATATATATATATATATACTGCAAACAACACACAGTATAATTAATGTAAAGAACGACGCTTGTGTAGAAGAACGTTTAACACAAGATGAGGAGAGAGAACAAACAAATGAAAAATGAGCCTCATCTTGTGCGGAACGTTCTTCTACACAAGCGTCGTTCTTTACATTAATTATACTGTGTGTTGTTTGCAGTTAAAATGTGTATATATATGTACGGCATGCGAAGGTGCCCCCTCAGGGCATTGGTTTCTGCTCGTATATAGGAGAATTACGACTTCTGATTAATCGAGGCCCATGGTGTAGTGGCTAGCATATCTGACCGGCAATCGGAAGATCCCGGGTTCGATTCCCGGGTGGTTACCTCATTTTTCATGTTTGTTCTCTCTCCTCATCTTGTGCGGAACGTTCTTCTACACAAGCGTCGTTCTTTACATATATATATGTGTGTGTGTGTGTGTGTAATTTCTATTATAATAACGGTCAGTGTAAATTTGGCGACAGCTATAAATTTTATCTCACCATTTGCAAGTACTATGCAAGGCAGGGTGTCTGCAAATACGGTAAGAAATGTTACTATCATCCCCTCCCAATAAACTCAAGGGACGCTCGGGAAAAAAGGCAAGAAACCTATGAATACAAACCAAGGAACAAATTTTCTCAACATCTTGGAGGACCAATGACCATAGGAATACAAGACACGCGATACTGAAGGAAATTGAATTTGGAATACTTGAAGAACAACGCAAAACAGGAAACAAATACAGTCCTGGCAAATATTCAAGGGCTGAGACCGAACCACACGATAAACAAAGTTTCATATCTGCAAGGATTTCTGGAAGAAACAAAGACTGACATCGCATGCTTCACAGAAACACATCTTAAAGACTGCCAAGGAGATTGTGAAAACTGCGAATACTGCACAGATAAAGAAGAAATAAAAAATGATGGCTACAACATACTACGAGCTAACAGAACAAAGACGAAAAAGTGGCTGTGAGAGCCATATGACGGAGACAATAGTAAATAAATCAAAGAGGCAGGTAGATCTTTCAGAAATAAAAATTGAAAAATTTAACGTGATACTAACAGTCATCTATAGACCTCCGAACACTCCAACTGCAAAATTCTCTGAAGCCATTGCCAACATCAGAAACCTAATAAAGTCCTTAAACACCTCATCCAAGAATATAATACCGTGCGGTGATTTTAATTTCCCATTTATAAAATACAAAAGAATGGGAAGAAATGTGTATATATACACCTCAGGACAAGGGGGGCACAAGAGAAGACCAGGAGTAAGCAAGATTGTTGATAGCGCTAACAAACGAATTTATATTAACACAGGGAATAACAGATAACACCAGAAAAAATAACTGCTTGAAACTGGTACTCATGAATAACACCAACTTAATCAATGATACAAAAATAACACCAACAAGTATCTCAGACTACAACACTATAGATGTATCCACTAATATGGCGAGAGCACTAAAAGAGAATACTCATACTGAAAAAAATAAGCAAATTTGAGATTTTTAATCTAAGTTCTAAAACTATAAATTGCGAAGAAATCAGATCCCATATGACACAAATAGAGTGGAAAACAGTCTTAGAGGATAAAACAACAGAAGAAATGCTGATAACCTTGGGAAAAAAGACGCTGGAAATCTTAGAAAATATGTTCCAAAAGTACAGCCAAAAGGTTTAGAAGAACTATTTCGAGAAGCAAAACCGAGCACTATTCCGCAAGAGAAGGAGAGTAGCCACAAAGTTAATTAATTGAACAGACCACCACCACCAAAACCGTGATGCAAGTAAAATTGAAAAGTATAGACAAAGAAATACAAACCCTAATTAAGGGTCATTCAGAGAGAAAAGAGGAAGATGCGGTGAAAACAATAAAAGATAACCCAAAATACTTTTATAGCTTTACGAAAACAAAAACAAAAACGCGGACCACTATCGCACCCTTAAGGAAAGAAAATAATGGGCTAACCGATGATCTAAAAGAAATATCTGAAATATTGAGAGCTCAGTATGAATCAACTTTCATTACCCCAAATAGATACAAAACAGTACCGGACAGAAATACCTTATTTGAAGAGGAATTAAATGAAGAATGTACAATTGATTTTGAATTTACCGCAGAAAATATAGCGAAAGCGAGAGAACAAATGAAATCACATTCAGCTGCAGACCCGGACAAATGGAATGCCTTGTTAATTAAAAACTAAGAACGAAATAGCTACACCCCTTTATAGGATATGGAGAAAATCTCTGGACATGGTGGAAATACTGAGCATAGTAAAAAGAGCGAACATCGTTCCTATATAAAAAGGAGGGATAGGTCTTAAGCAAAGAATTATACACCGGTGTCAGTGACATCACATCACATCTCGCCAAAATACTTAAAAGAAGAGTCAAGGAGAAAACATATGACTTTTTGGAGACGCAGGAAAGATTCAATGAGAACCAGCACGGATTCCGATCAGGAAGATCGTGCTTATCACAACTAGTAGAGCACTATAACAATATCACAAACGCACTTGAGAGTAATAATAACTACGATGTAATCAGAGGCGGATTAAGACACTTCGGGGTCCCGGGGCAATGAAGAATATGGGGGCCCTTTTCTATAGCTTTTTATTAACAATACATGTACAATTGTACATGTACAGTACATAGTACATTTACACGAATTATATGTACGGTGCTCAGGCTAATTGAGAAACAAACTTAAAAGAACCTTAACACAGTGTATTTTGCCGTTTGCCAAAACCAAACAGTATTAAACAAACTTTACTTTAGGGTCTATAAAACATAAAATAAAACAGGGAATTTGTCAGTTTGTGTACTCTGTCATATTTAATCAAAGAAGTTTGCAAAATCTCGAATTATATCATCGAAACTCAGTTGATTGGGGGCCCCTCAAGCATGGGAGCCTGAAGCTTCAGCCTCAATAGCCTCAGTGATAATCCGCCACTGGGTGTAATATACACGGATTTTGCTAAACCATTCGATAAATGTGATCACGACACAATAGCACATAAATGAAATACGTGAGAATAACGAGACAAGTGGAAAAATGGATCGACAAAACTTTCTCAGGAAACGGCAAGCCATGAAATCCAAGGTACATCATCATCAGAATTGGAAGTACGAAGCTCCGTTCCACAAGGAACAGTATTCTTCTATTCATTATCATACAGTATCCTTTGCCGACGATACAAAAATCAGCAGAATAATCGGCAATGCGGAAGAGTGGAAGCCCTACAAAGGGATACAAACAGAATATACCAATGTCAGAAGACAACAACATTAATTTTAACACTGAGAAATTTCAGCTCTTGAGATATGGAAGAAATAAAGAACTTAGACAGCGTACTATGGCCCAGATAGACAGGAAATTCAGAGATGTACGAAGGCAAAAAGAGTTAGGGGTAATAATGACCGATTATGCAAAATTTGAAACACAGAATCAGATAGAGATAAACAAAGCAAAAAGGAGTTACGGAACATCTACCGAGAACCTTCAAAAGAAGGAACGAGAAGGTAATGCTTGCTTCCTCTGCTGAAAACGCTGATCATGCCAAAACTTGAATACTGCTCAGTCTTGACGTCCCCATACGAAAAAAAAAATTAATAAGCTAGAAGAAATGCAGAGGAATTTCACAGCTAAGATTGATAGCGGCAAAGAACTCATCTAATAGGAAAGACTACGTAAATTGAATCTGTATTCGCTGGAGAGAGATACACCATAATTTACATACGGTATGGAAAATGATCGAAAAACTTGTACCTAACCGCAAACTAAACCCAATTAATATCCAAACAACACTGGAAACTAGGAACGGTGGAATGGGTAATGTTCCCAAATTAAAGGACAGACAAGAGACACCCTCAACACAAGAAAAATAGTTTTGTTGTCAGGGGGCCAATACTTTTTAACCAACCAGCTTCCAAAAGACCTCAGGAACGTCACAGGGGTCAAAGTTGAAATCTTCAAAAGAAGACGATGCTTGTCTCAGGACGGTACCAGATGAGCCGGGTGTGCCTGGCTATGTGCGATAGAGATCGCAAGAAAGCAACTCGCGCCTCCATCAGACTAGGCTTAAAGGTGGGGCCACCAGCTTGACCGTCGTGTAAAGAGAGACCGACGCACAGAACTTTTACCAGGTTTATATATATATATATATACAGGGTGAGTCACGACGAAATATCATAACTTCCGGAGCTTATAGCCGAGGTCATTCCCAGTCAAAAACTTCATATGAACATAGGTCCGATTCTTAACGGTTATGGAGCTATGGATGTTTGAATGTTTAAAAATAAGAATAAGCGATCAAATAGCTACTAAAGTTTTTATTCATGAATTCACAATAACTATTCAAAATGACTACCCTCGGCCTCAATACACATCGCGGCTCGTCTGTGAATCGCGCGTGTAGCTCGCATTAGTTCATTACGATTGTCCTTTATGAGGGCTGCAGCATCCAAAATGCGACGGAGCAATGCATCTCGTGTTTCCACTTTTCTCAGGTACACCAGCTCTTTCATGCTCTCCCACATATAAAAATCTAGAGGGGTTAGGTCCGGAGACCTGGGTGGCGAATTTTGTGCACCACCACGACCGATCCATCGATTAGGGAAGCAATCATCGAGATGCGTTCTCACTGCATGGCTAAAATGGGAAGGAGCTCCGTCTTGGAATTACATACGCAATCGTGTTGCCAAAGGTACATCTTCTAACAGTGGCGGCGGTTTGTCTTGCAGAAATCGTAGATGTCACCTGTAAAACCACCTTCGAAGATAAACGGACCAATCAGCTAACCGTAGAAAATACCACACCACACATTGACACTGAACCGATGTTGAAAATTACTTTCCACAATGGCATGAGGATTCATTTCTGACCATACGTGTGAATTGCGGGTGTTGTTGACACCGTCGCGGGCAAATTGAGCCTCATCACAGAACAAGACGTATTGATGCAATTGTCGATTGGCATTGAGCCAATTACAAAATTCTAGCCGTTGGGCACGATCCCCAGGTTGGAGGTGCTGAACGCGCTGTACGTTGTATGGATATATGCCTTCTTCGTGTAACGTTCTACATACTCTCGTTTGAGGAACTCTAAGATGTGTGAAAATCCTTCGCGTACTAACATGAAGACTCCCCTGTACCATCTGAATAATGTTTTCTTGTTCAGCCACGTCTTGATGTACTGGACGCTCAGATAAAAGTAACATTAGGAAATGAACCGCTCTCTCGCAATCTCCGGAAAACGTTGCTAAATACTCATCGATCCGGAATTCTTCGATTTGGAAAACGTTGCTGGTATTCAGCAACAGCAGCAGTAGTATTTCCATCGCAAAATCTGTAAACATACACCATATCTGCATATTCGACATTTGAAAACGTAAAAGGCATACTGAACGCACAAAACATCAACTGCACGCTGTGAAACACAACATTCTACTGCGTATTTATTTCGGTTTGGTAAGTAACTGTCAATTCAGGTAAAGGTCACGCACGCGCATGCTTGAAATTCAAACATCCATAGCTCCATAACCGTTAAGAGTTTTTGACTGGAAATGAGCTCAACTATAAGCTCACGAAGTTATGACATTTCGTCTTGACTCACCTTGTATATAATCAACGTTGAAGATAGGTTTTATTGTTTTACATAAAGCACCTCTCTCTCTCTCTCTCTCTCTCTCTCTCTCTCTCTCTCTCTCTCTCTCTCTCTCTCTCTCTCTCTCTCTCTCTCTCTCTCTCTCTCTCATATATATATATATATATATTATTCGTCTCTACATTATATCAATGAAGCGATCTAAATAAACATTCAATCACTTTCTGTAAACAAATGCTGAACGTTTGGCGCCGCCGACTATTAACTAGGCCTAGTTCCCGATAGGTTATCCTGGGTTCTTCCGGTCTTTCGATATATAAACAGTCGTGAAGTCCTGTTAAGTCGATCCCAGCTGCTCTCAAGACCGCAAAAAAAAGGGGGGATGTCAAGCACCACAACCCTTTTCACCGCTCGAGTATGCAAAAGCTCAACCAACCTCTTAGATATAAAGAATTCACGGCCAGGCGTCATATGCAGGAAGTCGCAGATAAAAAAAGTTTTGCAATTTAGAGCGCTTCAAATAATTAAATTAATTTAAAACAAAATATATATATATATATATATATATATATATATATACACACACACACACACACACACACAAAGTATATCAGGTGAAAAATAAAATTACTAAAGATTTTAATTCTGTATATATTAATTTTTATACAAATGTATTTTCGTTTACAAAACTTACACATTAATTAATGATCGTATATATATATATATATATATATATATATATTTTTTTTTTTTTAAACTAGTTTTATTAATATCCAAAATTTTCAACTATTTCTTTCAACTATTTCTTAATCATCACTAAACATTACTGTTACAACTTCACCTTGCAAAAAAGTAATGCAGGAACTTTCTTCAGGAATAGCTAATCATTAAAAAAAAAAATAAGATAAAAAAAAAAGGTTCCCAAAAGTCTTGCACCCAAAACTTTAACCCTAAAATTACATATATTTTTTGTTTAAATTGCACCTACCAAATAAAAATGAACTTCCATACAATACCACATCAGAATTAACGCTGCTTTGGTGGTAGAAACACCGTTGTTCTGACTCTCATCAAACAATGTAAATCGTTATAAATGAAGAAGGTAAAAAGGACTCCAAAATGAACTTGATAAAATAATGAAACTTTTTTCATATGAAAAACGTGTATCAAAATTGGAGCGTAAAACGACAATCACAATATATATATATATAATATATATATATATATATATATATATAACGAAGAAAATAGGAATGAAAACCGAGAATAAACAAAATTGTGTAGGAGACGAAAGGAAAAAAATAAAATAAATAATTGAACGCAAATTCAATTTTGGAACAAAGCGAAAATCTTTGGAAAAAAGCCCGCCATTATGGCCACACAAATGCGTGGCTTTTAGTATGATTACCACGAGCACACTCAACATATATATATATATATATATATATATATATATATATCCAAACAACATTGGAGAGGCAGAATGTACGTTATTCTGAAAGTAACGACTAGACAAGGAATAATACCCTCAACACTGAAGGAGGACACAACACTAGTAACCAGTTAACAAAAAAAATACAAAATACAACTGGTGTTCGTGTGGATGTCTTCAGAAGGAGACTAGCCACAGGACAATCCCAGATGAACCAGGTGGAGATAGAAATGGAGATAGAGATGGAGAGCTCAAGAAAGCAATTCTCTCCTTCACAATCAACTCCAGGGGTAGGGCCAGCCATGAGTTTGACCTCAATGTGAGGAGCGATTGTCACGCGGAACTCATCCAAGATTACGATATATATATATATATATATATATCAGGGAGAATGCAAAGAGGGTGTGGTTCGGCGAAGCCTATCGGAGTTGACCTCGTGGAAATAAAAGTGTTTCGGAAGAGAGAGAGA
>JAJOZX010003828.1:310000-352500 GCA_023014485.1 Bathynomus jamesi
CGTTAGTAATGGTTCACCGCTCTTCTTTCGTCCGACTGATTGGAGGGACAGTCTCGTCGCGAAAATTTCACCACGTTTAGGTCTCGATTTTGGTCGGTTCGAATTGGGTTCCAATCGAGGAGCGTACAGTACTACACACATACTATACATGTACACACACACACACATATATATATATATATATATATTGTGCTCGATTCTTAAAGTTTTTTCTGCGATTATCGACGTATAATCGTGAGTAATCGTCGATTCTTGCCTTTATCGCCACTTATCGTGTTAGACGAAAATGACGATTGAATCGTCTATCTTTCGTTGACGTTAATGGGATTTCATCATTAGTAAATGAACGACTCATTAACGAAAATTTCAAATGGCGCTAAAAGAATGAGTGTAACAACTCAATTTCAGTGATTACGGTGTATATATATATATATATATATATATATATATATATATATATATATATATATATATGAGAGGAGAGGAGGGTCGACAAGCTTGACCTTCGTGAAATGAGGAATCGTCGCACGGAACATTTGAAAGGTTGAAAGGTGTATATATATATATATATATATATAGAGAGAGAGAGAGAGAGAGAGAGAGAGAGAGAGAGAGAGAGACCAACCATAAGGAACATAAAAATTTTCAGTGACCAACCGCCTTCGCGTTCATTTCTTAACACCATCAGCAGAAAATCCAATCAATCATATTGAAATCTCAGTATTGTGTTAATTAAAAATAAACCTTTGCATGGTGATTGTACACATAATTTTTTATATAATTTTTCTCACGTGTGCATAATAATAATAATAATAATAATAATAATAATAATAATAATAATAATATGAAAAAGTCTACGGAGTTTCCAACTCGCATTTTACTTAATTTATAATTTTGTTTTCTTTATTTGTTCCCATTCTTCTTTTTCGCTTTTTCCTCATTAACACTTTTTTAACAACGTCCCTGCGCAGCTATTCCCTAAATTGTGAACAGTGACCGGGCATTAAATGATAAAAGAAGCGCCAATGATTTCGGCTCTTTATATTCCTCCCTCTTCTCGGTGTTTTTTATACATTTGTTAACAGAAGATACGGGCTCTCGACCAAGAATCCTCTTCACCCAATTATAACTTTATTAAGGTTTAAGAAATACAAACTAAACTCTGCTCGCGGAAACATTGAAGTTAACAACATATTCAGGTATCTCCATTGCTTTCTCTCCATAAAATCTGAATCGGAAGACATTACACTCGGTTACTTTGTTTTTACAGTAAAGTAATTAGCCAGCGACCGTAACTCACTGAGTAACACCGCTCCCCTATAAGCGAAGTGAATACACTGAGGTCGGAGTTCGATTCACGATGGTGCTGATAATACTCATACAGGAGTTAGTGCAGTGGTAGGGTTTTTTAACGGTCGTCCGGTAGTTGGAGACGACTAAGTATTGTAAATTAATCGCTGGGGTTAAAATTAACGGGCCATTAAATTTTAACTCCAGGGATTAATTTTTTTCAGAAATGATTAATTTAGAATACTTAGTAGTCTCGGGCGACAAGACACAACCGTTAAAGTAAACCCCTAAATGGTCAGCATTAATTGGACTAATCGCTATGCCATTTTCTGGCTCTCCTTAATGATTATTTACACGAAGAAAATAAAGACTTCCTGCAACCTTCTGTAGCCTACATAGAAAGATTTTCTTCTATCGTTTCAAATCACTCCAAAAAGAAGTTTTGAAGACTATTTCTTCTATCTAAAGAAGTTATGTATCATTAAAAGAAGTTATTATATTATCTGACCAAGAACTTTGATACCCAAAAGGAGGAGGAACTTCCCCTAGAATGCATCCTCAAAAAAGAAGCTACGAGTTCGAAATCTAGGAGGAGTGCGGTAATTATTAGCTTTCTATATACAGGGTATCCCATAAGTCCTTTATCATAGGAAAATTTTTTTTAAATTAAAATTACAAAAGTAATACATTAGAACTAAAACGTTCGGTACTTTCCTATTAACGGGAATACCCTAAAATATATTAACGATTGGTTAGGCTAAGTCGTAATATTTTCGTTAGTTTTAACGTTTTATTGGATGGATTCATTTAAAAAATTTAAAAGAACCTTTAGGAGACATTTTTTAAATGAATCCATCAAATAAAACGTTAAAACTAACTAACGAAAATATTACGACTTAGCCTAACCAATCGTTAATATATTTTAGGGTATTCCCGTTAACAGGAAAGTACCGAACGTTCAAATTGATGTCTTGTTTTGGGACCCTTTTTGTGTTGCGGTTATTATAACACGGGTAATAATAACATGGAAGCGAGTTACGCAAGTGAGGAAAAGGCGGAGGTCGTTTCCTCACGAGTTTAACTCGCTTCTATATTAGCCGTGTAATGTAGAGTATAGTATAATGTAGAGTATAGTATACACTCACCGCAAAAACATCAAAGACTGAATATATTCACGTTAAAACGATTTAAATCCGATGAGATTTAACCTTTCACGGGAAAGTATCATTTACGCTTTACAGTAATGACCGCAGCCAACTTCGAGATTGAAACTGAACTTCGTGTTTCGTACCCGTCGCGGTAGCCAAGCGTGAGAGCGCTGGGTTGTCAATTGAGTAGTTCTGGGTTTGAGTCTCGGCTCTAACCTCGGGTTTCAGCTATAAAAGTGCTTCTCTGATGGGTTTTCCTCGGTGGGGTATAGGTTAGTTCGGTGTATGTAGGTTTCTTCCATCATATGAATTTCCGAGATGTTACGAACGAATGAGGGAGGTCAGACAATTTCAAACCTTTTTATTATCATTCGTGTTTCGTAGTCTTTCTCCGGACGTGGTCTTTAGACCTTTAATAAAAACCTGTAAGACGTCATTAAAAACCTGCGTGACGTCAATGAAAACTCGTATGATGTGCTGATGTTCCTCTTCCTTTCCAGATGCATGGCTACGGCATGGATCACGAAGCTGCCTCTGCCCACATTCAACAAGCGCTCCAGCATCAGCAAAACCACCAGCACCCTCCCTTCACCAGTATGGAGGACAGTGGGGGTATGGGTATCCCTCCCCCACCATTCAGCCACCACGGACCCCCTTCGAATCCTCCCGCTCATTTTCCTGGAACCCCATCAGAATTATCCTCTACGTCGAGCGAATAAAAAAAACTTTTTCAGATACCTTTTCACAACTTTTGAAATTGCAAATTTTTAAGGAATGTTTTTCTTATCTTGACCTTATTTGAAACTTTATTTTGGCTGAGCAAGATCATAATAAGCTGACCACTTATCTCTGACCCTGACTGACCCCCCCCCCCCGACTGACCATTAGACGAACATTTATATTTGGACGCTGAATACACTCGTTGCGCTTCCCCTACAACAGGGCAGCAGACGTCACGACGACTTTCAAACTGTCTTGCGTGTGACCTCACTTATTTTAGCCTCGTATATACTCACTTAATTTTTAGCTTTTAATTTAAGTTAAGCGTTTTCTATTTTAACTTTTAATAAACGAGTTGATTTAAAAAAATGAACTGTTAATTTAGTTTTAAATTAATTTTAAGTGTTAATGAAAAAACATCATAGATGGCAATTCTGCATTAAGAAAATGTTAAAAACTTGAAAATTTCTCAACATTTCGGTATATATATAAAATTATAAGATTCTCTTTAAAATTAAAAACAAACAAATTAACTGAAATAAAACCGTGTAAAATTAAAAAAAAAAAAAAAATAAATAAAAACGTTACATGAACAAGATCGGATTTCATAATGTCGACGTTCGACCTTATGCCAAGTATATGGATTTCACATTTCAAACTACATTTCACATTTTCAATGACTACAGTAAACTGAATTAAACTGAATTAAACTGAATTAAACTAACCTAACCTAACCTAACCTAACCTAACCAGGCATAATGTAACCTAACCAAAACTAACTTTTAATATCGACGTACTCCCACAAAAAAAATTTCTAACAAAATAATTTCTTTCGAAATTAGCTAAACGACCAATATCGGAAAAAAGTTCGCCAAGAAACAAAATTACTGAAACGCAAAAAATTGCTAATTAGTGACTCCTGGATTTCGTTTTTTAATTTTATTACCGACACTAAAAAACAATAAATTTATTATTTATTTTTTATTTTTTATAATTGATTTTTTATGATTTTAAAAGTTTTATGCTTTTAGGCGAATTTATTTTTTCCCAAATTTTACTACTTAGTTTAGATTTACGACCAAAAGAGTTCCCCAATAAACTGAATAATTGATACAATTATGGAAGAACTTTGAAAAACATTAAATTTTTAGTCAAAAATAAACTCAAATTGGACCAATACCAATATTTCAAATCTTAATTGCACACTTAATACACATAATTACATTGTAATCCCAATTTCTCAACTCTCTTAAAATTAATACTTCAGTTTCTTAACCACTGGTTATATATATATATAATATATATATATATATATATATATATATATATATATATATATATATATATATATATATATATATATATATATATATATATACTATGCCCCCAAAACGTGGCCACTTTTTCGCCGGACCAACAAAACCACAATTCCAAGGATAAGGAAATGAAACGGAAATCATATTAAACCTTATAATTATCCTTAAAAATGAGAGGTAGTTTATTTAAATCGGATGAGTTGTCTTTTTACAAATTCAACTTGAACAATAGTTGTTAAAAAATAAAGTTGACAAGGAAGTTAATTTAGAGACTTCGCTGAACATTACAGAAGTTTACAATGAAAAAAACAAATTTAATAAAAACATTAACGCGGCAAGCGTTCAACATGTCCTCCATTACTGTATTATCAATGACCAATTGTAGCCTTGTGCACCAGTGGTGACCTGCTGTAGAAATGGTGTCTTGATCGAGTTTATGCCATGCTATTAAAATGCACTCTCGAAGTTGACTGACATCTTGAAATTTTGTCTGTATACTTTGTCAACTAAAAGTCCACATATGAAATAGTCACCTACAATTAGTCATTGATAAAATGTAAGACACACTGAACTCTCGCTACGTAATATTTGATAAGTTTGTTTTTTCCACTAAACATTGTTTAATGTTCAGTCTCTGATTAACCTCATCGTCAACTTTAGGTTTTAATAACTATCGTTCAAGTTCAATTTGTAAATTTGTAAAAAAAAAAATTGACTACCAACGAAACCGTGATATTTTCAAATTTTCAACTATAAATGGCGACATTTAGCCTAATGTAACCTAACCTAACCTAACCTTTAATACGTAAGGGAGCCAAGAATGCACACGCACGTTTTTGGTTACTCTACAAAACCGCGACATTTTTACACGTTCACTTCTGTATCGCGACATTTACCCAATCTAAAAAAACGAGTAAATTTAATCAAACCTAACCTAACCAAGCGTAATCTAACTTAACTTAGCCAAACCTTAATTATATCCCCTTTTCATGATCAAAAATAGCATTTATAAAAATAAACTACCGCGACAATGCTAATGTCGTGGTATGCAAGTTCGTGTGGGGGTGGGGGTGTACTCTAAAAATTGTCGTTCGCGATTCCGGAGGAACACACACACACACACACATGGCAATCACCGCATAAGCGAGGTACTGACGTTTTAATTCCTCATATTTAAAAACTAAATTAACTTAACCTCAATAATACTGAAGAGAGAAGGATGTTTTCTTTGAAGTTCATAAATAGAGAGGTACCGCCTAAAATATTCTTACCTAACATTATTATCTGAGTTTAGATTGTTTTTATATACATTTTTTTAACGTCTCGAGATACTAAAAATATTACCTCATAAAAAAAATACCCCACTACACCTGTTAATTATAACACACTCGACCTCAATTATGCCCAGTTGTCACACACAAAATTAATTTCTGCATACGCGAGGTATCAACCTTATATATATATATATATATATATATATATAATATATATATAATATATATATATATATATATATGTTACAGTCAAAGTGTGCAACCAGCCATTTCGCGTAATGGCTGAAACTTTTAGTCATTTCGCGAAATGGCTGTTTCACTTGGTCATTTCGTGAAATACTAAAATCTTCAACCGGGCGAAATGGCTGAAATTCCACCTTGGTCATTTCGTACAAGATCATTTGCCTGGTTAGGTCAATTGTATGCCCGGTTAGGTCAACAACTGTATGCCCTTGACAATTGGTTAGGTTAAGTTGTGTTATTTTCGTTAGTTTTAACGAAAATAACACGACTTAACCTAATCAATTGTCAAGGGCATACAGTTGACCTAACCGGGCAAATGATCTTGTAAGTTGTTATTTTCGTTAGTTTTAATGAAAATAACACGACTTAACCCAACCAATTGTCAAGGGTATACAGTTGACCTAACCGGGCCTTCAATGGCGGACATTGGAATAACATTGATGGCCCGGTTAGTATTTGAAAATCTCTATATTGAAAATTCAAATGTGTTCAAATGTTCAAATGTGTATTTGAAGAGTGTTTCTCACTTATTTGAACAGACCTGTGCATGTATGTATGTTTTAGCAGATTTAGTTAGTTAAATAAAGGAAATTTTATTGTGATGTTTGTTATTTCTATGAATTCATGACAAAAGTCATTTTAGCCATTTCACGAAATGACCAAGGTGGAATTTCAGCCATTTCGCGTAATGGCTGAAGATTTTAGTCATTTCGCGAAATGACCAAGTGAAACAGCCATTTCGCGAAATAACGAAGTTTCAGCCATTACGTGAAATGGCTGGTTACATACTTTGACTGTAACATATACTGGTATATATGATAATTAAAAAGATTATAATTAACCAAACCTAACCTTTGGGCATCGACTCGACCAGTAGGTAATAAGTGGCCGGACCCAAACTCACGTAATCAGGACTAACACCTAATTAGGATTTTAGATATTCCGAGGTACCAAAATTTTTACCTCACTAAAAACGAACTACCTCTGTACGTCTGTGAATTATCACACCCTCGACCTCACTGGTTGACATCACTTATACCGCTTTGACGTTCACGTGCGCGCGCATATACATACATACATACTCGCTCTCTCTCTTTCTCTTCAGCCACCTCCCAAAACATTAATCTATTAAAAAATACCTCGTAAAATACAAGTCACATCACATCTCGAAAAACAACAGATGAAATATGTTTTACATTTAAAAAAAAATTATCAAAACTTTAAATTTTATATATATATATATATATATATATATATATATATATATAAATAATGTGATATAATATGAATGTTAAATATTAAAAGTAATATTAACGGTACTTTTTTCTCATCATAAAAGTTTGTCGATATTTTGTTTGTTTTTGAAGTGTTTCACACAACTTTGCATCAAGTGTGGAAAGTGTTGTTGTCTGTTTTTAACAGTTTTTAAAGTGTTCTAAGAGTGATTAAGAGTGATAAATGACACCTTAAAAACTTTTGTCATACGTTTGTGAGTTACTCTGTTATTATTATTTTTATTATCATCATTATTATTATTATTTTTATTATCATCATTATTATTATTATTAATTAGTTATATTACAGTTTCTTTACCCTTTCAATGATTTTGTTTACTGTAGCGTTTTACTGTACATTACGCATTATATATCACTATATTTAATTACTTTTTTATGACTATGTATAATAACTGAAGAGCAAAAAGTAAAAGTCTGCTACATGCCACCTCCTTGCAACAGCATGTAACAGACTTTCCCTCTTTGCCCTTCAACTATATGGCTTATTCGACAGAATAACTCGGTTCTTTTTCATTTATTATATTTATAATTTTTTTAAAAAAATTGTTTCTTAAAAAGTTCCAATTTCATAGTAAGATTTTATTTAGTTTTAATGACGTCACTGCTTTAATTTTTAGTAATTTTAATAATTTTTACTAGAACATTCTTTACACAAAAATCTTATAAACGTATTTTAAGCCTGTTATCTATAAGTAGAACTACTATATACTTTGCAGTTCTCACTGTTTGTATATAGTGTATAGTTTCGGGAAAAAAGTTCGACTAAAAAATTAAAATTTCTAAAACGCACAACAAAAATTACTAATTAGTAAAGATTTGGTTTTGGTTTTAAAATTTTATTTTCAATATCACGAAAAATATAAAATATCCAAAGAAAAACAGGATATGACCAATTAGTCATTTTTTTTATGCCTTTCAGATACTTTTGTTTTCTAGATGAACTTATTTCCGTAACTGAACATTGTATAAAGTATACAGTTACAGAAGAAATGTGTGACGCATTGAAAAAAATCCAGATGCAATGAATAATACCTCATGAGGCATAAGAATTCTTCACATTTTGTCAAAATTCGTATACCGACTGTCAGCCATGCACGGTGCAGAAGTTACAATGCAAAAATTATTGGTTTCAGTAAAATGTTTAAAGTATCAATATAAGTCAAAAAAATTAAAAATATGAAATAATAAATTATACTTAAATGATAAATTATAAAAAAATATATATAAAAACCAGTAAAAATTAATTAGTAAAATGTGATTTTACTTCGTGTTACGTTTTCTACGTTAGTTTTTGTCGCAAAACACTTTTCATCCTGACTGTATACAACATATATATATATATATATATATAAATAATCTTTACTGATAATAACTTGTTAGTTAGTTTATATGAGAAGTTTTTACGAATCAAATATTATATTTATATCTGCTGTAACCATTTAGGAAACATTTTTCAAAGTTACAAAAATAAAACCTTAAAAAAAAATAATAAAATAAAAAACTTTTTCTAATCGTCAAAAAAAAGAACAAAAACTGATGAATAAAAACGTGATATTTTTCCGATTTTAGTTTTCATTCAATTCTCTCTCTCTCTCTCTCTCTCTCTTCTCTCTCTCTCTCTCTCTCTCTCCTCTCTCTCTCTCTCTCTCTCTCTCTCAACTGTTATTTTGTTATCTACGTTTTCATAAGCGGGCGTAACAGAGAGTGAAAAATCTAGAAAACTGATATTGAATCTTACCAAAAAATGTTTATGTTTGTGGAAAAACGACAAACGAGACTTTTCACCAATCGTTTGTCCTTACGTAATAAAAATAACTAGGCTGCTCTCTACACAGATGCCAATGGACGCCAACCTCCTGTGGTCTTAGTGACCAAACGCCCACGTACAAACACATTCAAAGTCCTATCTCCGCCATGTTTCGGTTGGCGTCAGTATCATAATAATAGTCTAAGGATTGTTAACCTTTTTCGCAAAGATAAAGATCATGTTACAGAGACCCGAACCACGGGTCACTACATGATTCGAACTCAGAGGACTGTAACCAGTCCAGCTACTAAACAACCCCATCGTCGTTTAACTTCGCTAATCTTAGCGTCAAATTCTTTTCCTGTCAATCATATGTTTATGTATAACATGCCGGTCAGACATATTTCACACTAAAATAAATCAATAAGACCTCGGTTTAAGAAATGTAAACCTCCTTGTTTAACCTCCTTCGCAACATCTAAGGTCATACGACGGAGGGGACCTACAGCTTTACTCGGGATCCGAACTACGGGTCGCTACATAGTCTGGACGCGGAGGACCGTCTCCCATCCAACTAACTGCTCTCCGACTCAATGTCGCTTAACTTCGCCCTAAGTTTAAAGACGAGACGGGACATGAGACATATTTCTATGGGTGATTGCACGCATTCATAATATGAAGACATTCGTACATATTATAATCACACTATTTTATCCAGTATGACTGCTTTTATGAGAACTTTGTTTAGCGGTGTAGAGTCCCTTGTTGATGTTCGGACTTCCGATATAAAAGGAAATGATGGTTTGACCAGAATGCGAATGTTAAAATTGAAGTTAGAAATTCGAATACGTCCGGTTACATCATTGTACTGAATTTGCTCTTTTGTACTCTTTATCCCTTCCGCTTAAAAACAAACTTCATTCTAAAGAATAAAGTTAGATGAGATTAGATTGCGCAAATGAGAGATTGCGGATGAGATTGCGCAAATGATGAGGATTCCAAACCCTATAAGAGTAGGTAGAAATTTATCTGACCATCTGATTGGACATAAAAAAAAACAGGATAAAATTCAGATTAACAACAATCTCTTGATACGACTTTCTTTTTATGCAGGAACGCCCGCATAGATAGATGCACCCCCAACCCATAGAAGGAGTGGGAGAGAACCGAAATCAAGGTCTCCGAGGCTCTTAAAAAGATGCCTTTTTTTTTAATTTTGAAAAGATTGTGCAGTATGCAAGATGCATGCATGTGTAGTGAGGAGTAGAGGGAAAGTGTGTGTTTGAAAGCGTGCTGGACTTCTCACAGGGTAGATTAGACACGAAAAAAGATCAGCTAAGGTGGATAGTGACAGGAGGAACGGGAGTTCCAGCACTCCCTCACTCCTGCCTAAAGTCCACCACCCCTAGGAGTACTTCCCTGGTCGATTGGTGTGGGGTTAAAATAAATTAAGTTGTTAGGCTTGGTTAGATTAGATTAGGTTGTTAGTTTTTCAATGTCGATAGAATGTCCCTCCCACCAAATGAGTAATAGGTCCATAAAACTCAGCCATGACTAAGCACCGAAAACACGAACTGCATTCTTATGCTCTTGAGAAATACTGTATAGATACCCATAACTTTCACCTTCTTTTAACGATACTGTAAAATGCATGACAATCAAGAGCTCATCATCGGCGCACATACGTGTCAAAGAGCGATATGATATACTGTACTGTATATACATTCCTTCCTTGCAGAGGGATATATATATTAGTAACCTAACTAATTTGGGGGGATTGCAGCATATGTATATAAGTTAGGTTAGGTTAACCTGAGTTAACCTAACCTCAAAATAGTAGGTCGTACAAGAAAATCCTACTTATTTACACAGTTCGATTTAATTGGTAAAAAAGGTGGATTACTAATGACGATACTTGGGGGTTTAGGCACACATATATATATATATATATATATATATATGCGTCACATGGTCATAAATTCCATGTTACAAATGAGTTCGACCATGAGTCTAACTAATCAAAATCGTCCTGGAGTGTAACTAATCACAATTTACGTTATCCATTCGAGTGCTTGCAGATTCCCCTTTTCATATGACGAATACATATCACATAAATTGTTCTTCCAACCTAACTGTGTCACCCGATATAAAAAATAATGTCTTCTGTGCTATCATCATCGCCGCCACCAGTAATTTACAAGAATGCATTCCGAATAAAGACGCGTATTTGCTTAATGAATTATTAAAAAACGTCCTTCTACCATAATTATTGGTCAATAAATGACAACATTTTATCATTCCTCTATCTTCATGTTCCTTTTCTATGGTATAAATTTCAAACCCTATCCAACCATTTTGTCACCTTTCATTAATTTTATAAAAAAATGCTTTCGCCAACCATAAAACCCTTATTTGATCTTATTTTCCCTAAAACCCATACCCCTTCAAGGGACCCTAAATTTACAGAAATGGCCGACACGCTGGCGCCTTTCAATCTAATTAATTTCTGCAACACCATTTGAAAAATATCCCGAGTCAATTATATTTTATCTCGTGTTTCATTTGTTATTTCCCCAAACAACCCTCTTAATTCCACTCCAATTGAAGTGAAATTGAAATTATTTAATTCTCCACCATAGTTTGGCGAAATGCATTTTCATAGGCGCACGGGTGCAAAAGTCATCCTTAAAATAGGTGGACCTCAGACCACTTCATCCTCCGCATCCGGAGACTATGAAGACGGAGGAAGGTCTTGAAAGTGGCTCTTTGTTCCGATACTGCCATTAATTGAAGCAGCATCTGTGACACTGTTTTTCCTTCAATTTACTTCGTTAAAACTCGAGCCAATTGTCGGTGGTGTTGCAGTAAACAAATCTATAAATAAACTATAATTTATAATTATAAATTATAATCTAAGTGGCAACCATATAACTCGCTTTTATCCTTCATTTTGTAAACATTTTACTTTGAGCAAAATTATTCAATCCAATCAAAATTCAACCAAGAAATTAAAACATTTCATTTTCATTCATTATATTTCATTCGAAACTGATCCACGGAATAAAATTAAGAAGTGATCCGCAGCGTTTTTGCTGAATTATATATAATATATATATTTAGTATATGTCCTCCCCAAAAATGCCCTCATTTTTAGTTGCCAGTTATTTCTAACAGATGTATCATATTTTTATTGGGGGTTTCTTCATCAGAATGTAACAGATTAGGGTTTTTATTCCACATATACCTATACATTTCTAATGTCTAAACTCTCAGACAGTGATGCCGCGTTTGCAGCTGGAACAGAAAATCAAGATCGTTGAGTGGTTTTATGTGACAAATTCTGTGACGGAAGTGCGGAGGAACTTTTGCAGAGACTATAATGCAGAGAAATCCACCCGATAGAAAGACATATCACGAATTGTTAGAAAACTTCAAACAAAAGGAAATTTAAACAATCAACATAAGGGTAATAGTGGTAGGCGACGATCCACAAGAACTGCGCAACACGTAAATGTGTTAATGAAATTATTGTTCTCAGTTCGCATAAGTCAATTCGACGTTGTCAACAGAAGCAGGTATTTCACGAACATCTGTGCATCGTATACTTGTACCAAATTAAAACTTTTTCCTAAAAAATTCATTCAAAGTTTCACTAACTAATGTTCAAAAAAAAACGAATGGAATTCGCACAGCAACATGGATGTTAGCAAGGCTAAAGAAGATCCTCAGTTTCTGAAACACATTCACTTCACTGACGAATGTTTATACATCTGTCTAGGACAGTGCTTCTCAACCTTTTTTATTTAACGCCACATTTTCTAGTTAGCTCGACCCTCGAGGCGCACCAAGCCGAATTTTCATGAATATTATGAGCCAATAGTAGCTTGAAATTAGTAAAAATAGTGATGTAACTTATTTTCCTCTAATTACGAAAGTACCGCGGCAACATAAGGGACTTTGTCACGGCACACCGGTTGCGACGCACTGGAGATTAATAAGCAAAACTTTCGTTACCAGAGAAGTCATGCTGGCGCTTCAATAGCGTTTCCACGTAGTGTTGCTAAACTCAACACTTGGGTCGTTGTTGGGTGGTATGGCGTAGCAGGTCCCAAGTTCTTTAGAATGAAACTGGCAAAGTAGTAACGGGAAAGCAAAATTCATATCGTCAGATGCTACAAGATTTATACTTACCACAATTAATTACTTTCTCCCGTAAAAGAAATAACTGCATTACCGCATTACTGCATTACTTTTTGAGGAAGCATTTTCTCCTTCATGAGCCAGTGGAATGGCTCCCATACTCACCTGACTTTTTTGTGAGGTTACATAAAAGACAGGATCTATTCTACCAAGCCTAAAACACTTGAAGACCCATAGACCAAAGTCTATGAGATAATCAACAACATCCCAGCTGAGCTATTGCCAAAAATTATATCAAACATTTGTGTAAGGTGAATATTGTTTTAAAAAAATGGTGATTACACTGAACATGTTGTTAATTAAGGTCATAAACTCGTATTTTTTACGTACCTATTGCGTTTGTATTTCTGTTTTAGAATGCTCTTTTAGCTAGAATATTTTATTTAGAAATAGGGGCATTTTTTGGGACACCTGGTACATACTAAGGAATATTAATTTATTCTTGATGAGTTGTGACACGTAACTTGTAGTGAACCATAAATACGTTAAGCAGTTGTGTGTGTAATGGTTCAAGACACTTAATGTGCTGTTCAAAGAGATTAATTCGTCCAGGTATTTATGAACTTGCCTGCGGTATCCTATTGGATTGGAACCATCGAGGATTTGGAACCTGCAGTGAAAATCCCCATAAAACATACGAAAAACCGCTCGCACGACACACACACACACACACACACACTAGTGTGTACCAATGTACTAGGGGCCTCAATATATTTTGCCCCACCCTTTTTCTTAGCTAATAATAGGCGTGGGGCTGAAATGTCTTTTGGGCTGTAAGTTTGAACTTTCTGCGCTTCACATAACCGGATTTTCCAGTTTGAACCTCCCCTCCTTGCATAAAACGCTTTTAAACGCCCTTGTATAATACCGATGGTTAACGCAGTAAACAGAGAGCCGTTATCGAGTTCTTAACTGCAGAGAAGAAAAACAGTTGGAAATATTCACAAACGTCTACAAAACGTTTACGGAGATGCTGTTGTTGATCGAAGAACAGTTGGACGCTGGTCTAAACGTATGAGATCATCTGAGAGAGAGAGCCAGCTCGATAATGAGCCACGCAGCGGTCGCCGGCATCGGCTGTGACAATCTCACACTGTGCAACGTGCTAACAGCATCATTCGATCAAATCGGCGCGTCACATACAAGTAGCTATCACTGGAGCTAGGAATTAGTGAAGGAAGTATGAATACGATAATTCAGCAAACTGGGATACTCAAAAGTGTGTTCACAGTTTGTTCCTCGCGAACTGACTGAGGATCACAAAGCCCAAAGAAAAGAAATCGGTTCTGAGTCGTTGGTTTGATACGAAACAGAAGGGGATGACTCCTTTCACGAATTGTGACTGGGATGAGACTTGGGTCCACCACTTTAAACCTGAACAAAACGCCAATCCAAGGAGTGGCATCACGCAGACTCCCCACGCAAGAAAAAGTTCAAAATGGCTCCCTCTGCAGGAAAGGTTATGGCCATCATCTTCTGAAACATGAAAGGGGTGATTCTTGGTGAACATTATGAAGAAAGGACAAACAATCAACTCAGACGTATATTGCTACCCTACAGAGACTCCAGAGAAGTATAAAGTGAGTTCGACCGGAGAGAAACTGGAAGACGTCCTTCTTTTGCACGATAACGCAAGACTGCACAACAGTTTGCAAACAAGAGAGGCCATCACAAAATGCGCTTGACTGTGTTACCCCACCCTCCATACAGCCCGGATCTGGCACCTTCATACTTCTATTTGTTTGGACCAATGAAGGATGCTATTGGTGGAAGAAAGTTTCAGTGTGACGATGAGGTTGTTGGGGAGGTTAAGAGGTGGCTCCAGCGGAACCCAGCGGACTTTTACCAGCAAGGAATAAAGGCCCTTGTTTCGAGATGGAGGAAAGCCGTAGAAAAGGATGGAGACTATGTGGAAAAATAAAAACTTGTAGAAAAGGTATGTAACTACTTGTGTACAAAATTTCTGGAACTTACAAAGAAACTTGGAAAGAAAAAAAAAAGGTGGGGCAAATATATTGAGTGGCCCTCGTACATACATAAATATATACCTTGTTTTGCTTCCGCCCGAATTGTTCATTCTGATGAACGTCAAGCTTGTTACTCCATCTTAGGTCTATAGTTTAATGTGGAATCCGAACCACGCTCCACCAGCAGCCCAGCGTCTTAATCACTACGCTAACCAGGGTACCCATTTATCTACCAACCAATTTCTTTATTGTGTGGAAGGATGAACAGTTGGGTTTTGCTGCTGCGCGCCGCCTGCTGTCACCGGGTCTCGATCGCGGAGGCCGATGGATTTGTAGTCAGCGACGGTAACCAGCATTTTATTATATATATATATATATATATATATATATATATATATATATATATACACGGTACGCCCGGCTTATCGGGGATTGTTCTGAGCCAGGCGTCTAATCTTTATATATATATATTTCTTTTGAAGATGTCCACTGCAACACCATTCGTGTTCCTTTGGTCTTTGGGCAGCTGATTAAACAATTTTGGTCCTCTCACAACAAAACTATGATAATTTCTTTCAGGGTTAAGGATGTTCTCTGTCTCGCCTTTAATTTGGGAACACGACACAGTCTTCCTTTTCTACCTTCCACCGTTGTTTGGGGAGTTACAGGGTTCAGAGTAAGATTAGGGACTATTTTCTCCATTATTTTCCAAGTGTAAATGATGGTGTCTCTCTCTCTTCTCCTTTCCAGTGAATATAGGTTTAGTTCGCGTAACCTTTCCCAGTAATTTAGTTCTTTGCACCCCTTGATCTTGGCTGTGAAGCTTCTCTGAATCCCTTCCAGCTGTCTAATGTCTTCTTTTCTATATGGGGATGTTAGGACCGAGCAGTATTCCAATTTGGGTATGATCAGTGTTTTCAGTAGAGGAATCATTATATTCATATCCCTTCGTTTAATGGTTCTCAGTATCTGCCCAGTTATTCTCTTTGCTCTGTTTACTTCTATCTTACTCTTACTTTGTGTTTCAAATTTCGCATCATCAGTCATTGCAACACCTAAATCTTTTGCTCTAGAATTTCTCTGAATTTCCTGTTCATTTTGGGTATAATATTCCATGGATTTTAGGTCTTCTCTTTTTCCGTACCATAACAGCTGAAATTTCTGTGTTAAACGTCATATTGTTGTCTTCCGTCCACTTGTAGATTCTGATCATGTCGGTTTGTGTGTGTGTGTGTGTGTGTGTGTGTGTGTGTGTGTGTGTGTGTGTGTGTGTGTGTGTGTGTGTGTGTGTTTATATATATATATATATATATATATATATATATATATATATATATATATATATAGATATAGTATTATATACACACAAACCGACATATACCGGGTTGCCCAGAAAAAAGTAAGCTATTGCTTTTAAGATTTTATTTCAGTATTATTTTTGAAAAATGTGCAACAAAGATAAATAGAGTATATTAAAAACAAATATTATAAAGACATAGAGAAGTGCTACATATAAAAGCAAATTATTTATTTAAATCGTTATAAAAGCAAGCAAATCTTGACGATAGTAAATATAATAGTTGATAAAAGCAATATCTTACTTTTTTCTGGGCAACCCGGTATATATACATATAATATTTATTTTTTGGGGGAGGGTAAAAGGTTTTTACTTGGGTTTTTTTTCGTTATTTTTCTCCATGCAATAGAAAATCTGTTTACATAGAAAATAAAATATATAACTTTAATAAATTACTTTTTAAATGTAAAAACAAAAGCACATTCTGTATATAGATTTTAAGTACATAAAATACTTTCTTAATTAAAATTAGACCTACAGGCTACAGCATAGGCTTAATTTTTTCAGCTTCGTTTATATTTCAAATAAAAAATATAGATAAGTATCAGCCAATAAAATACCTGCAAAATGATATAAAAGCAAAAAATATCCAGCATCGTAAAAATTATAAATTTTTTTATATTAATGTTAGGCCAAAGCCCTGGAGCGGGGTTACCATTAATTTCCTCTGTGGTCCTCATAGGTGTTTCTGTCGGGCATTAGCGTTTTCCCCAAATTTTAACTAATTACCCAAAATGAGCTTGTTTTAGATACAGCAGTTACGTTTTGGCCAAATAAAACAGACGTCCTTTTACCTCTAACATTTGGAACGTTTGTTAGATTGTTGAACTCTCAGGTACGTGCAATTATGAAGCTTAAAGTACTTAGCGCAACCAAAAGGTACATTTTGGCTCAAATAAAACGAGTGAAAATGAACACATTTTGGCGCAAGCGCTATAACAATTTTGGTGACTGCTGAGATCCACCAAACACATTTACCTCCCCGTCCTCCATCGGAAAATTTTCGAAAAGTGGCTGACATTATTTTACGAAAATCAACCTAAAATCACCACTTTTAATCTTCCGAATGAAAAATAGCATCCGTCGTGAAAGAATTAATTAAATCCTAATAAAATACGAACTTTCGAGAGATTAAATAATGCAAAAAACCTTCGGCCATATTCTAGGACCATATGAACTCGAGTTGATGGTGATTAAGATAAATTTCTTAATTTAATTATAACATCAATCATGAACGGCTTGGATTTTGGATATGGCATACTTTCCTGTCCTTCATTACTCCTAACTACTGACCCTTTCACGACGGATGGTACTTTAAAGTTGTATCGAAATAATAATATAAATTGTACTACAATGCCTTGTTTCTATAAATGTTTTTACATGTTTATAAATGTGTCATTTAGTTGTCGGGAAAAGAACCCAAATGTGTATCATTTCAGTGACTAGTTACTAAAATATTCACTTTTGGATAACAATAAAACCTACACTTTTTGGTGACGCTGACTGCATACGCTGCGGGAATCGTCTTTAAGGGGTTAAATCAAGCATGAATATAATTTCAGAGTTCTTGATAATTAATCTATCATATATTAAAAAGTAATCATAATAAATTACTCTTAATATTCAACACTGAGTTGATATGATTCCAAAATCTGGCAAAAGGAGTATTTTTTTGCATTATTTGATCACTTTTCGGTTGATATTTTAAATAATTTTAAATAAAATTATTTTTTAGCATCATTTACAAAAAAAAAGTGTTTATTTGTATTTGAATGAAAAATATTCACTGAAATGGAACAAAACAGACGAAAAAAGTGTGGATGAAACTAAGTCTATATGACCTTAAAGTGGGCAGACAATAATAAAGTATATGAAAACCGCACTTCCAGAATGATATGGAAAGCCTCTACAATATATATACTGTCTCCCAAAGAGGTGGCCACCTTTTTCACCGGGCCAACAAAACCACAATTCTGAGGACACCAACAGTAAATAAAACTGAAATCATATTAAACCATTTATATTATCCTTAAAATGAGAGGTAGTTTATTTAAATCTAATGAGTAATCTCTTTACATATTCAACTTGAACAATAAGTGTTGAAAAATAATGTTGACAACGAAGGTAATTAGAGACTTTGCTGAACATTACAGAAGGTTACAATGAACAAAAACAAATTAATAAAACATTAACGCGGCAAGGGTTCAACATGTCCTCCATTTTTGTCAATGACCAATTGTAGCCTGTGCACCAGTGGTGAACTGCTGTAGAAATGGTGTCTTGATCGAGCTTATTCCATGCTATTAAAATGCACCACTCTCGAAGTTGACTGACATCTTGAATATTTTGTCTGTATACTTTGTCAACTAAAAGTCCACATATGAAATAGTCAACTACAATTAGTCACTGATAATAATGAAGGACATATTGTACACTTTCTGCGTTAATGTTTTATTCAATCTGTGAAGAGACTACTTATCCGATTTAAATAAACTACCTCTAATTTATTTTAAGGACAATATAAAGAGTTTAATATGATTTGTTTAATTTAATTATCCTCAGAATTGTGGTTTTGTTGTCCCGGTGAAAAAGGTGGCCACTTTTGTTGCGACTTATATATATATATATATATATATATATATATATATATATATATATATATATATATATATATATATATATATATATATATGCACTAAAATCACAAATAACACGTGACCTTATTAATAAGCAAACAACCACAGGGAAAAGGAAACACAAAGTCCGAGCGCTTTCGTGATATATTCACATTATCAAGGAGGAACAGAAAATGTGAATATATCACGAAAGCGCTCGGACTTTGTGTTTCCTTTTCCCTGTGGTTGTTTGCTTATATATATATATATATATATATATATATATATATATATATATATATATATTCTTCACTGAACTAAGTACTTTCCAAAATAACCCTTCAATTTGTATTATCAAGTAAACAATATACATGTCAATTAATAAAAAGAAACTGAGAACGGAGCAAGCAAGCAAGCCAACTTTAAAATCTTTTTATATTGCTTAAACTCCGAGAAACCTTTGACGTAGAAACATTAACCGGAAGAACTTTTAACTCCATGGACCACCAACTCTCTTTTTTGCTTTAATCATGCGAAAAGCATCGAACGCGCTCTGCTGCCCCGAACGCCCCCTGGCTGCAAGGCGGCAAACCTCGGATGTAAACAAAGAAACAGTTCTTGAGCGATCAGTCTAGCAAACTGGAGAGAGAGAGAGAGAGAGAGAGAGAGAGAGAGAGAGGAGAGAGAGAGAGAGAGACCCAGTGGCAGTATTTAACGCTCATTCAAGTTTCTAAAGAAGGGATTCTAACGGTGGTCGTCTTCGGAATAACTTTTTAAATGCTTTTTTGCCCTCTTCCTTTTCATCTCTTTATTTACGAGCGAAAGAAACTCATTTGCGAGAAAACTCAAAAAAGAAAAAAAAGAAAAAGAAAAAAAAGAATTCTTCGCAAATTACAGTTATACGCGATTCGCTTTTATTTTTTTCTTGTCTTAATTAAGAAGCAAAAAAAAAAAAAAAAAGTTAAAAACATGTCTCGCTGATAATTATTCAGTTCTCTAATGGGGAAAAAAAAAATCTTTGAACTCGGTGGAACAGGGCTAAAGAAAAAAAAAAAAAAGGAGAATAAAGGAGGTCATTTGGAACTTAAAGCAAAGTACGATCATAATGAAGAAGTTACATCACCATTATCAAATCAAAAGCCAATTCTGAAAAAAAAGGCGCACTCGCTTCCATTTATATCTTTTAAAGATGTACTCTCTGTTACATTCAGTTTCTGGACTTTTTTCTTTCAAGGTTTACATTTTGAAGTTGTTGCATACGTATGTTTTGTGCTCTCCCTACATTTTTTCTTTAGGCATGAAGTACAATATATATATATATATATATATTATATATATTATATATATATATATATATATATTATATATGTGTGTGTGTGTGTGTGTGTGTGTGTGTGTGTGTGTTTTCTTACTGGTTAGTTGTATCGTGCACTATTTACTGAAATGGAACAAAACAGACGAAAAAAGTGTGGATAAAACTAAGTCAATATGGTCTATCTAAAGTGGGCAGACAATAATAAAGTATATGACATAGAGAGAGAATGCGCCCGAAGCGCTGAAAACGATGTAGTTTTGGGTGGGCAAGGGCAATTGCATTATCCTGTATCCCGACCAAAATAATTTCATTCCGTACAATGTAAAGAGTTCTGAAATATTTTCTAAAAGCATCATAAAGATTTATAATCAGTTTGCAAATTCCTCTAAAATAGCTCTAAGATTTGCGATCAAAATTATATAAAACGTTGTGCGAGATTTTCCTTCAATTTTCGTATCGAGTTCACTTATCAGCACTCATTTGTTGAAGGTCTTTAATCAGTGAATGGAGTTTTTGTACGTTTCTTCTTTAAAAAGCTAACCATTTTAAGGAATACAGTGGTACTTCCAAGTACATGGGTAATGCAAAATGGTATAAGCGACGAAGCCGTTGGGATTGCAAATGAGGATTTATTAATAATATAAAATAACAGAATTTATAATATATAAACGAACAACTTAAGTAATTAACATAGATATCTCAGGTGGGCCTAAAATAAATTTAGAAAAATGGACGTGACTTCCGGTAAGAAAACAGCCAGACAAGTCTAAACACGTTCATACGTATTTAGGGACCAATTAATGTTCAACCAATTAGACATAGTCTATTTCATCCAATTACGTTTTTGTAATAGATAAGTGTTAAGAGAATACTTGAGATAAGTATGAAAACAATTTAACCTTGTCAAATAGATCAAATAAGTTAAATACTATAAAACAGTTAGGAATTCGTGAAACTCATAATATACGGTAATGTACTTAAAATTATTTCTAAGTTCCAGGATCAGACGGAAAAGGAACGTGAGGTTGTTTTCCCAATGCGAAGTGAAAACCCAAATTTGGACGAGGAAAAAAAGCAGAGGCGCAGCGCAAATGATTCAGCGAGTGGAGAAGAGCTTGTCAAAGAGAGTGGGGTCGTACACAACCCATCAGAAGATCGCATTTTTCCCTCCCATGTCATTTTCATTTGAATATTCCCATTCGAACCTGTGGGAAATAGTGCCTACTTTCAAGATGAACTTAGGCCAGTAAACTCAATACAATTTTCTCTTTGGAGCTACTGGAAGGAAACTTTTTTCAGGCCCTAGGTCTAATTCTTGTTCTGCCCAAGGCTTTTATTCATGTCACGCGCGAAGCCTACTCCGTTTCTTTAGGCCTACTTGATTTCCGATCAAGGTTTATCGTCATTTTATTAATTATATAACGTAAGTGTAATTTAATTTAACCTGTTAGAAACATACGTTTAAAAGTATGCAAACTTAATAGTTTTATAACAACAGTTAAAAGAAAATTTGGAAATTAAAACGATAAACAATGTAGCCTACTCAGGTACAGTTCAAGTTTGAGCGTAATAAAACACTAAGTCACTAAGCTACCATTCCAAATTTAGTGCTACACTACCTTCCTCATTGTCGTGCATTCCTGTCGTCAGCACCCAACCACGAACGGTGCAATGATCAAAACAGTAAGTATGAACTGGTCACTCCGGGGGTCACCCCGGGAGAGAAACCTCGAATCCTTCAAAGCCACGACAAGCAATCAGGTGTACGGAAGCTCTGTTCTTTTTTCAAGAAACTTAAGTTGTACCTAAATTGTACGTAAAATAAGTCATCTTGTTCACAGAGAGGAGATAGTTAAGATTGTACGGACGTGTAAAATAATGGAAGAAACACGGTACGCGAACATCTCTAGATTGGAAACCAAGGGAAAAAACACCATCCAGCAGTCGGCAAACCTAGAATGAAGTAGATCAGCAATGATGAAGGTGCGATTGTACATAACCAGAGGATCCACACTGAATGAAGTGCGACAAAGTGAATTGTTTATGGACTGGAGGAGTACGTGGGGGAGCTGACAAGCAATAATGAGTGCCTAGCTGGCACTATATAACTAGTAAAGCGCGTGCCATTAAAGTCCGTACGAACGGCAAACTCCATCTATATACAAAATACAAAACATTTATTCTTCAGCCCATCGAGTCCAAAACAAAAAAGGGCTCAATACGTATGGGGCCAATAAGTCGAGAGACCATTGTTAAGGCGGAAGGCTTAATAAATTTGATTAAAGAAGACTCGAGACAAAGAGAGACTTTAGATAAAGACATCGATGAAAATATGGTTGCGAAGAGAGAGAATGCTAAAAAAGCGGAAGAACTCCGCGGAGGATATTATAAAACTAAATATTAACTCTTAAAGGATGGGTATGATAAAACGTATCGAATTCTTTGGAAGTTTCTTATGAGATACGATGTGAAAAGTATCTAAGAAAAAATACTGTAATTATGTACCCCATAAAATATAACCACCTTCAAAAACGGAACCAACTAAGATGTAAATATCTACTTAATAAATTCACATTTACATACAAAAATATTAAAAAAGTGAACATTTAAAAATTATATACTGTATATATATATATATATATATATATATATATATATATATATATATATATATATATATATATTAGATTTTCCTTTTCTTATTGTTTTCACTCTTATTTCCTTCCCACATATTCATCCATTCCTCTCTCTCTCTCTCTCCTTTGTTATACCCCTCCCTTTATCTCCCTCTTCCCCCGTGGGAGAGAGTGAAACATGGCTACGCTTTTACAGCATTATTATAATCGGCCCTTAATGGGTCACAGCCTGAGGCTCCCTCTAGCGACCCGATTTCGTATTTTAAAATTTTTTATTTTAACTTTATTGAAAAATTAAGTGCAATATATATATATATATATATAAATATATATATATATATAAATTTGCTATTTGGAACTTATATATATATATATATATATATTTTTTTTTTTGCGCCTCGGTGGTGTAGTGGTTAGCGTCGCTGACTATGAATCCATTGGCCTCGGGTTCGAGACCCGACGGCAGCCGGCGCGCAGCAAAACCCAGCTGTTCATCCTTCCACACAATAAAGAAAGTGGTTGGTAGATAAATGGGTACCCTAGGTGGCCTAGTGGTTAAGACGCTGGGCTGCTGATGGGGCGTGGTTCGGATTCCACGTTAAACTGTAGGTCTAAGGTGGAGTGAAAAGCTTGAACTTCGTCAGAATGAACAATTCGGGCGGAAGCTAACCAAAGGTGTGTATATATACACCTTGTTAACCTCGTTGCTGTTCTGTGCGTGGGTCACTCTTCACACGAAGGTCAAGCTGGTGGCTCCGCCTCTAGGTCTGGCTTGGTGGAGGAGCGAGTTGCTTTCTTGCGCTCTCCACCGTACATAGCCAGGTACACCCGGCTCATCTGGTAGTCTTGAGTAGGGTGGCCATTTAAAAAGGAGGACACTGCGTATGTGGCCGTACGTTAACATATATATATATTATATGTTAACGTACGGCCACATACGCAGTGTCCTCCTTTTTGGAAATTTGGAAATGGCTACCCTAAGGACAGAGTGCTCAAAAGGCGGACTGTCCGCCTAAAGCCGGACGTCTGGCCATCCTAGTCTTGAGCCAGGCATCTAGTCTTCTCTTCAAGACTTCAACTTTGACCCCTGTAACGTTTCTGAGGTCCTTTGGAAGCTGTTAAAAGTATTGGCCCCCTGATAACCAAGCTATTTTCCTTCAGTGTTGAGGAGGTCTCTTGCAAAGCTGGGCACAAACCGTTAATCCGTTAATCGTTAATTAACGAAGTTAACTTTTTCGTTAACGATTTAACTTTAAGTTAACTTGAAAATCATTATCGGACTAATTAACTTCCGTTACATTTAACTTCCGTTAACTCAAGTCCGTTAACCCAAAAAAATTCATAAATAAACGTTTAAAAGTTTCTATTATTTTCAGTGCTGAGCAGGTGCGCATTAATCCGCCACTGTTAATAGTGATGAACGAATTTCCATTTCCGCAGTGCAAATCAGGCGATATATTTTTTCCGTCGCCACAATTTGTGTCTTACCAAATATGGTAGTTATTTATGGCATTGGTTTGAGCAAAACATGGTCGACTGTAAAGCAGGCGGAAAGATTTGCCATTTGAGTTGAATGTTTCAACTTCTTTCAAGAAATATCACGAGCATTTTAAGGCACTTTCAATAATATATATGTAACAATTACAACAAATAACTACATTCGTTTCGCCTCATCTGGTTGGACAAGTATGACAACACCAAGGTCGCCAGGGTGAGGAAAATCATGGAGGGTACAGTCGAGGAGGCCATGAAGCAGCAGTCCAACGAAGTGGGCAGCAACAGTGGAGGCAGCAACAACGAGGAGGAGGAGGAGGATGACTTCTTCAGTGCTGTCATCCAGACAAAAGAGAGCAGCAGAAGCCACAGGTCACTCAAGGGCAAGGCCCAGAACTTGGTCAAGACCTGGCTGGAGACCAACTCCAAGGACTTGCTGACAGATGCTGCCTTCTTGGGTGAGCAAGTGTTGGTGGACTTGTTCATCAAGTTCAACACAGCCATCGCCTCCAGTGCTGCAGTGGAGCGTTTGTTCTCTATGGGCAAGGACATCCTGAGGGCCAAGAGATCATCCCTGTCTGATGAAAACTTTGATATGCTAATTTTCATGAAAGGCAACATGCATCTCATGGACAAAATGGAGAACGAGAAGAGGAGGGAAAATTAAATTATATATATATTGTGTTTTTTCATTTTTTTTATAATAAAAGTTAACGTTAACGGTTTATCGGTAACTTCCGTTACATGTTTAACGAATTAACGGATTAACGGTTAACGAAGTTAACTTTTTGGTTAACGGTGCCCACCACTGGTCTCTTGTCGGGCCTTTAATTTGGGAACACTATATATATATATATATATATACACACACACACACACATATAATATATATATATATATATATATATATATATATATATATATATATATATATATATATATATATATATATATATAACGAAAAACAGAGAACATAAAAATTGTCCTGGCTAATATTCAAGGAATAAGACCAAACCAATCACTCAATAAGGTTTCGTACCTGAAAGGATTTATGGACGAAACAAGGGCGGACATCGCATGCCTCACAGAAACTCATCTTAAAGATTGCCAAGGAAATTGTGAAAACTGCGAACATTGTATTGATAAGAAAGAGATAATATAGAGGGCTTCAACTTACTAAGAGCGGATAGAACGACGAGACGGAAAGGTGGCTGTGCTATATACTGTATGTACAGGAAGGTCATATGACAGAGACGATAATAAGTAAATCAAACAGCTATGTGGAACTCCTAGCAGTGAAAATAGAAAAACTAAACTTGATAGTAATAGTCATATATAGACCTCCAAGCACCCCAACCGAAAAATTCTCGGAGGCCATTGATGACATTAGAAAGCTAATAAAGGCCATAAACCCTCCATCCCCCAATATAATGATCTGCGGAGACTTTAACTTCCCATTTATAAAATACAAAAAGGTGAATAGGAATATATATATTCACCAGGACAAGGGGGGCATAAGAGAAGATCAGGAACAAGCAAAATGTTGATGGCTCTCACAAACGAGTTTATGCTGACACAGGAGATAACAGAAAATACCAGAAAAAATAACTGCCTGGATCTGGTATTCACGAATAACACGAACTTGATTGCTGATATAAAAATAACCCCAACCATTATCTCAGACCACAACTTAATCGAGATATCAACAAATATGATGGCAGCATTAGAAGACAATACACATATTGTGGAAAGAAGTAAATTCGGGGCCTTTAACTTAAACTCGAAGACTATAAATTGGGAAGCAATCAGATCGCACATGGCCCAAATAGAATGGAGAACAATTTTCGAGAATAAAACAACTGAAGAAATGCTAACAACTTTGGAGGAGAAAACGCTGAGAATTTTAGAAAAATATACTCCGAAATCACAGCCAAAAGGAAAGAGGAGCTGGCTAGAAAGGCAAAAGAGAAGACTATTCCGCAAAAGAAAGAGAGTGGAGGCGAAGTTAGGAAACTGCGGAGATAATGGCAGGAAAATAATAAAAGAAAAACTGGAGGGTATCGATAGGGAAATACAAGCCCTGACTAAGGACCATACAGAGAGGGAAGAGGAAAAGGCGGTAGAAGCAATAAAGGAAAATCCAAAATACTTCTATAGCTATGCAAAAAGGAAAACAAAAACGCGCGCCGCTATTGGGCCCTTAAGGACGGGAAATAATGAACTAACCGACGATCCAAAAGAAATATCTGATACATTGAGAGCTCAATATGAATCAGTTTTCAGTACCCCAAAAAGTGACAAAGCGATACCTGACATAAATGCATTCTTTGAAGAGGAATTGCAAGGAGAGTATATAACAGACTTTGAGTTTACACCAGAAGATGTAGCGAGAGCTATAGAACAAATGAAACTACATTCAGCTGCAGGTCCGGACAATTGGAACGCATTATTGATTAAAAACTGTAAAAATGAAATAGCTACACCTTTATACTGGATATGGAGAAGATCCCTAGACACTGGGGAAATACCGAGCATCTTGAAAAGAGCAAACATTGTCCCTATATATAAAGGAGGGGACAGATCTCAAGCAAGGAACTATAGACCAGTGTCATTGACGTAAAGAATAGTTAGAGAGAAAATTTATGATTTCCTGGAGACACGGGAAAGATTCAACGAAAATCAGCATGGATTCCGATCAGGTAGATCATGCCTATCACAACTAATAGAGCACTACAACAATATCCGAGATGCATTGGAAGGCAATGACAACTACGATGTTATATACACAGATTTTGCTAAAGCTTTCGATAAATGTGACCATGGTATAATAGCACATAAAATTAAAGACATGGGAATAACAGGCAAAGTGGGAAAATGGATCTACAACTTCCTTAGTGATCGTCTGCAGGTCGTCAAAATTCAAGGTATATCATCATCAGAATCGGAAGTACGCAGCTCAGTACCACAAGGGACAGTACTGGCCCCACTCCTGTTCATTATCATGCTAACAGACATAGACAGCGGAGTAAACAGCAATAGTATAGTAACATCCTTTGCAGACGATACAAAGATCAGCAGAAAAATCAGCGATGTACATGACGTGGAGGCCTTGCAGAGGGACACGAACAAAATATACAAATGGTCAGAAGACAACAACATGTCATTCAACGCCGAGAAATTTCAGCTCTTGAGATATGGTAGAAAAGAAGAACTTAAACAGACTGCATATTATGCTCCAGATAGACAGGAAATTCAGAGAAGCATGAAAGCGATTGATCTCGGGATAATAATGACAGATGATGCGAAATTCGAAACACAAAATCAGATAGCGATAAATAAAGCAAAAAGAGTCGCCGGACAGGTTCTAAGAACGTTCAAGAGAAGGGACAGAACAGTAATGATTCTTCTGCTAAAAACACTGATTATACCAAAACTTGAATACTGCTCAGTTTTGACGTCCCCATATAAAAAGGAAGAAACTAATAAACTAGAAGAAACGCAAAGGCATTTCACAGCCAAGATTGATGGCTGCAAAGAACTCAACTACTTACTGGGAAAGACTACGTAAACTAAATCTGTACTCACTGGAAAGAAGAAGAGAGAGGTACATCATAATCTACATATGGAAAATGATCGAAAAACTGGTACCAAACCTAAAACTAAACCCAATTACCATTCAAACAACACTGGAAAATAGGAAAGGCAGAATGTGTAGTGTTCCCAAATTAAAAGCACGACAAGGGACCTCCTCAACCCTGAAGGAAAATAGCTTGGTTGTCAGGGGGCCAAGACTTTTCAACCAGCTTCCTAAGGACCTCAGAAACGTAACGGGGGTCAAAGTTGAAGTCTTCAAGAAAAGACTGGATGCCTGGCTCAGGACAGTACCAGATGAGCCGGGCGTGCCTGGCTATGTACGGTGGAGAGCGCAAGAAAGCAACTCGCTCCTCCACCAAGCCAGACCTAGAGGCGGGGCCACCAGCTTGACCTCCGTGTGAGGGGAGACCAACACACGAAACAACATAAGGTTCATAAGGTATAAGGTATATATATATGATGAATAAAACCACGAAGGAAAGGAAACAGAATGGTGCTCAAGCGCTTTCGTCTAATGACATCCTCAGTGTTCCTGAGGATGTCATTAGACGAAAGCGCTTGAGCACCATTCTGTGTTTCCTTTCCTTCGTGGTTTTATTCATCATAAATATTTTTTACTTGTTACTTTCGTGAAATAATTTTCATATATTATATATATATATATATATATATATATATAATATATATATATATTAGTTCCAAAGAGCGAATTTTTTCTGATTTTACTTGCAGTGTAATCTTCTGATCCGATATCGAGCAAGACATGAAACAAAAGTGATGTAACTTTACACCTTATTGATGTATATACAGCGATTTGTCACTATAGTAACGAAAATTACACTGGCCAACAAAATGAAACTTTTTTTTCTCATCACAAACATGATCACACTTTTCTTAATGCATTTTTCGCGCTGATTCCGAATCTCGTTTTATTTGTTTTCTAGCACGTAGAGTTATATAGATACACTGGTTTTGATATTTTTAAGTTTTTGATATTGCTATAAGAAAATTTATGGATGTATAGATCACACTTAGGAATGCTAAACAACAAATACATCATATACTTTATTCAATGTACTTATAAATAAAGAATATATACATTATTTTATTAAAAGCGCTGTGAGTGTGATTTCCTTTTGTAAATTTGGCCTGGATTGTCACGATACAGCATCCAACAATGGTCCGCCATCATGCTTTCATTCCAATATCCTTGGTAGCGCTTCTCCATCATCTGAATATCTTGATGGAAGCGCTCTCCTTGCTCGTCACTCACTGCACCAAGGTTTTCAGGAAAGAAATCTAAGTGGGAATGCAGGAAGTGAATATTTAACGACATTCGACACTCCATTTCTTTGAAGGCATCAAGGAGGTTCTTGACTCCATCCTTATAGGCAGGTGACTTGTTGCTTCCAAGAAAGTTTTCACATATCCATTTGTGAATCCTGACTGCATACCCATAAGCATTCCTATAACTTTTAGATCTCCACAAACATTCCATTGATGACTGTCGTATTTGATTGCCTTAAGTAGTATATCCATATTGTCATATGTCTCTTTTAGATGGACGGAATGGGCAATGGGGATGGATGGCATTATATTACCATTATGCAAAAGAACTGCTTTCAGGCTTCTCTGCGACGAATCAATAAAGAGGCGCCACTCAGATGCCACATACGTCTGAGATATGGCTGTAAATAGTCCATTGATGTCATGGCAATAACAGAGAGGACCGTCTACTGAAAAGAATGCTGTTAATTCAAAATTCCGCTTTCGGTAGTAACTAATACGAACATTGTTCTCAAGTAAATTGTTCTCCTTTAGTCTTGAGGCGAGAAGCTCTGATTTCTCTTTAGACAGCGATAAGTCTCTAACAAGATCATTCAACTGTCCTTGGTTTAACTTTTTAGGCTCTAAATGTCTACCTTCAAAAGTGTACTCTGGTTCTGTAGATGGTCCGGAAACGCCAGTTGCACCTTCATCACTTTCCATGTCATCTATGATAGAATCTAGCCTATCACTTGGGGGAATTGGAATGGGCAATGTTTCATCATGTTTTACTGGTCTACGTGCTGAATCCAAGTTTGGATATACAATCTGGTGTTTGTTCTTGGCAGAAAACCCCATTAAGTTCACACTACAAAAATAACAGTCTTCATGATGATCTCTCGGCTCCCTCCATATCATGGGTATGGCAAATGGCATTGAAGCTTTCTTTTTGTTAAGCCAATCACGTAATCCATTTGAACAGCCAGAACAGATTTGATGTGGCGCCCATGGTTTACCTTGGTCACCTAGATGGCAACCAAAGTATAGCTTGTATATTTTCTTAATGTCGGTTGTAATACTTCGTCGCTGTGTTTTAGTTGTCAACTGGCCGCATACGAAACAGAACTTGTCGGGGTCATTCTTACATTGTCGAGGCATGTTGACTGACCTGAGCAAACTATAAATTAAAAAAAAATGTACACCAACTTGACACAACAATGAATCCACGACAATTTTTAGGATACACACAGAACTCATCGCGACACGAACGTGCGTATAGCGAAATAACCGGTGTCGCCATGGATTCAGACTAATTCTTATACAGTGGACGCCCGCTATCCGAGATTAATTGGTTCCAAAAAAATATCTCGGAGCTATTGAAGAATAGGGACCCCAGCCTTCTTTAGTTAGGCTTATAAGGCTAACTAACGAAAATATCACGACCTAACCTAACCAATCGTTAGGTTAACTGTACGCCCTTGACGATTGGTTAGGTTAGGTCATGATATTTTCGTTAGTTAGCCTTATAAAGCTAACTAAAGAAGGCTGGGGTCCCTATTCTTCAATAGCTCCAATATCTCGGATAGCGGAACCTCGGTTAACGAGACCATACTTTACATGTTACAAGGCTAACTGGTTCCAGAAAACTAAAAACTGACCCTTATCACCACAAAATTTAACTTTTAAGGCCCTACAGTATTTTTAATTTAAATACAGTATTATTATGTTATTTTCTGAAAATAAAGAATTAAATTATAATGAATACAGTACTGTATTAAATGCAAAAAACTTCACTTTTTCTACGTGAAAATCACAATATGATAATAAAAACCCACTCTAATAGACAGAGTTTATTTCCACAACAGTTTCGATGCCCACTGGCATCCTCTTCGGGTGGATACAGAAAAACGAATTTCTGTATCCACCCGAAGAGGATGCCAGTGGGCATCGAAACTGTTGTGGAAATAAACTGTCTATTAGAGTGGGTTTTTATTATCAGTACTGTATTAATTAAATTAAATGAACATGCACTCAAAAATTAACACTCACCAGAACAACAATTTGACTGGGCTTGCTGGAAAGATTGGCTGGAAAGATGGTGGTGTGTTTTATTGTTAGGAAGGAGAGTCTCCTTCCATAAAGGCATCTGGTAGTTCAGGCAATTGGTCGTGTGTTTGAGAGCTTGAAGAGGTCCCTGAAATTAATGGTTTTGGTTCATCTTGTTCTACAGAAGAAGTCCTCTTCGGTTTGAAAAAACTATCAATTAGTGTCTGATTCGGCTTGGTCATTTCTTGGAGTTTAGTTCGGTATGGGAGGAGCGCTGAATTGATGGTGCTGTATGTTGCGTAGGCGCTGCCATGGATGGGATCTCTTTCAATGATTTTGCTGGCACGTTCAATGAGCTCCAACATCTCCCTTAATTCTGCAGCTGAAAGATCTTTAGGTGGCTCATCTGCTTGTTTTTCATGCTCAGAGAGGCATTCGTTATGGGACTCAAGCAGTTCCTCGACACCCTCCTCTGTTATCTCAAGGCCTAATTTGTCACCAATTTCTGTAATTTCTTTTCCTATTTGTTGTGGTGTTGCCTCAAAGCCCGCCAAATCTGGAGTAATGTCTGGCCACAAATTCTTCCAAGCACATGCAGGACACCTCTGACTGACTTGTTTCCAAGCTGTAGCAATGTTGCCCACTGCATGTTTGACATTAAACTGTTTCCAGAATTCCTTCAGCGTCGGCTTGTTTTCCCCATCAGTAGCATGCAGACACTGTTCAAATGTGATTTTATGGTAGTAACGCTTAAAGTTAGCTATCACATTTTGATCATGGGTTGTAGGAGTGATGTGGTGTTCGGTGGTAGGAAAATCACTTTAATAAAATCACTCAACCCACTTAGAGAAGGAGGATTGGCTGGTGCATTATCCAGAACCAATAGAGCCTTCTGTGATCAATTCTTTTTATGTAAATATTCTTTAACAGCTGGTTGGAAATAATTTGTAAACCAGTCTTCAAAAATGTCTCTGGTCACCCGGGCCTTACGACTGCTCTTCCAGATGACTGGCAAACTAGCTTTACTAATGTTTCACGTGTCGGTGAGTCATCTGGCCCTCGGCTTCGCTTGCGGGCATTCTAGAACAAACATGTGATGTTGGTCGGTATCTCGATCAGCGGGGCAAATCTCGGTTAGCGGATGAATGGTTCGTTATGGAAAATCTCGATCGTGCGAAAACGCGGTTATCGAGATCCTCGGATAGCGGGGGGTCCACTGTATAATTTAGGGCGGGTCGTACTCAGGTGACAACATGAATCTGAAGGAAATCCTACCATCAGGGGTCTAAATTGTGTGTTTTTACGTGGGGAATTCAAATATGAGCTTCTTTTTTGGATAGGATAACTGTAACCTACATCATTTTGTATTTCTAAATTGCCAATTTTATCCTTTTGAACCCCTTTATAATATATTAAAAGATATAAGGTAAATCATTTATATTGACAAGGCCAAATCAACTTTACATATATTTATTAATAGGTGAACTGCATGTATATCACTGGACTAGAAATAACGGGTGTAAGTTGACAAGAAGAAGGTTCGAGACAGCAGTTGCGAAAAACCTTTTTACGCATAGAATAGTAAATAGCTGGAATAGTTTGCCGGTAGAAGTAATTAGTAGCACGTCTATAAACATGTTTAAGAATCGATTGGACGCGCATGTTGATAGAAAGGGTATAGTTTAAGGTAGTAAAATTAAGGCTTTGTGGGGATAGATCCCACAGCTCAACACAAGTGTTGTGGGATATAGGGAGGCAGCGGCTTGGGTTAGGGGATACTCTCTGTCCTTACACACCCCATTTAAAGAGATTCCTCTGCCGAGCGGTGCCCCCCATAGTACTGTGAGGTATTGAAAAACTCATGATCTTCACTTGCCCCACAAACACCTTTAAATGGGAGACCCATAATGGGTGCATACACATTTCTACATTACTGTACAGTCTTTACAGCCACACCTACACTTTTCCTCGTAAGTGTATATATTGTAATGCATATGGTTGTAAATTTGACTTGGTCCGCAATCGATATGAACCGTGACTTGATGGATACCGTAATGAAATTGACTGGATTCTTTGGATCTGATATATTTGCATGTCCGTTATATAATAGATATAGAGTATAACATATTTGTGGATAGTAGTCTATTATGACTTGATCCTCTGGATCGAGAGATTCTATCTTTAGTTTTAAATCGATAATTAATTATTTTTAAATTGATAATGTATATGGTTGTAAATTGTGACTTGGTCCGCAATCGATATGGACCGTGACTTGATGGATACCGTAATGAAATTGACTGGATTCTTTGGATCTGATATATTTGCATGTCCGTTATAAATAGATATAGAATGTAACATATTTGTGGATAGTAGTCTATTATGACTTGCTCCTCTGGACCGAGAGATTCTATCTTTAGTTTTAAACCGATAATTAATTATTTTTAAATTGATAATTATTTAGTTTCGTAAAAATTGGTCGTTGCCAATTTACCGGCAGTTTTTAAATAAGTTTCTTATGTTCTTGTGGTTCGGAACCCACGTAAAATTGTAGGTCCCCTCCGCCACCACGGAGGACATACACAATACACGATTACGAACACAGTTAGGTAGACCAGCCATGAGTGGATCCTAGGGTCTTTGTTGGTCTGAAACATTATAACATTATAACATTATATAATTACAAAGATCATTCTCCTGACATCTTGAACTTTGCCAGGTTGCACAAATCCTGCTTTGACTCAGACTTGGACATCAGCTTCCTGCTGGTCTCCTGAGCCCTGATCCCTCCATCCCTCTTTTCCTGTGAGAAGTACTTAGCAGAAGCCTCAGTCACCATTTTAACAACCCTCTCAATGCTTTGTGTGTGGCAAGGCCAGTTGCGCACCTCCATGGGGGTGTTGATGAAGTTTTTCACCTCTGAGGTGCTGAGAGAGCAGGTGAGAGGTGGCTCTGACACACCTCCTGACCAGCTGATCAAGTCACCGATGCTGGAAGCATCACAATTGATGTCAGGTGTCCTTCTGCTCCTAACAGAGGAGTCCCCCAGCTGAGTGTCCGGGTCCCCCTCTCCCCTGATGCCAGGATTCTCTCCACCCCTTCAATCCTCTCCTTCTGATCCTCAGAGCAGAGTAGTGTTTGGAGGATGACTTCACTGTGGGCATACCAAGCAGATCTTCTCACAGTTGGCATCACAATATCCAGCACCTCCTTTCTCTGGGACTTGAGGCAGTCCAGCTGAAAGAGGATGTGCCTAGGCCCTTCGATCCAGGAGTGCTTGACCTTCACGTTGAACCAACATGGGTAATACACTCCAATGATGAATTCCACAATGAATTGCAGAATCTTCAGGTTCTTTCCTTTAAGTCCGTGCTTTGACACCCACAGCCTGAGAAGTCTGTTCGCTGTGGTGAGCCAGCGGCTGTGGTTTACTGGTCCTATCTCTAACAGAGCCAGCCCTGCAGGAAGTACTCCATCCCTGACTGCACAGACAATTTTATAGCCATAGTATTGATCAGTTGAGAGATCTTGAATGACCTTGTCAGGAAGCTTGATCAGTGGAGGGCCAACAGAGATTCGGGTGAAGTTTGGATTGATATCAAAGTCTGTAGCAGAATCAAGGAGCTTTCCTATTGGCCCGGATAATTTTTTGTCTGACAGAGTAGGGCCATCAAGGTCAACAATGAGATGGCGCAGGGGAAGTTCAACAGTGTGCAGGTTGCACACCAACCAGACCAGCTTTCTCCCCAGGTGCAGCTCCAGCTTCCGCATTACTCCAGCTTTCACACCAGTGTTGACATTTGTTGAGTCTCGTCCAATGGCCAACAAGGTCTTATCATAACCCCTCTCTTTCAGCCAGGCAAACAGGACCTTAGCAATCTTCTCCGCATGTGACTCCTCTTTAGTTGCTTTCTCTGGGGTAAAGTGGAACAGATAGTAGCTGCCAGGCTCACTAACAACACTATAGTGTTCTTCCTTGATCTTTGCGGGAAAAGATTGGTCACTGCCCTCAGCTTCCATCACCACATTGGTCAGGTCAATCCGCCCATCAAAGAGGATGCAAGAGATCCCCCCCCCCCTCCTCCCTGCACTTCTTCTCGAACTGTCACTTCAAATATTTCACAAAACGTTTTAGAATGTTCTGAAACGTTACATTCTAGCCTCTGAGAAAGGTGGCTCAGAAAATGGCCTGATGCGCGCCAGAAAACCGTCAAAATATTTCATATACCAAACTGTATGATAATTACAATTAAGTGGAATGGCACACCTTTTTATTTGAGTATTTAAATATTATTATTATTATATGAATTACATTATATGTGTTTATATGAATTAGTTAGAACAATGCTCTATGAGAGATAACGTGAGCAGCCATGATAGAAAACGTGAGAAGACATATTCTGGGGTAACTACAATAGTAAAATAATCAACAATTTAATAATAATATCAATGCTGAAAAATGATGTAGGTTAGTTATCAGAATTAAATATTTTCTTCAGAATTGTGTTCTATACACCAAAATATGTCATTTGAACACCCCTCTCCATTGACTTAAAAAAAATGCATAGTATGACCCGCCCTAACTCTATATTGATAATCATGAATATGAAAAAAAGGATATAATGAAGGTTACGTTAAATTAGAGGTTATTTTGAGTAGTTTAAATGTCGCCATCCGCAATTGAAAATATGAAAATGTTGCGGTTTTTATATGGTAGTCATAGCTGTGTGTGTGTGTGTGTGTGTGTGTGTGTGTGTGTGTGTGTGTAATTGGGCATAAATAAAGTCGAGTGTGATAAATTCACAGATGTAGTGGGGTAATTTTTTTTTAAGTAGTGTATTTGGTACCTGCGCACATTAAAAGAATTATATAAAAAACTCGAAAATATATATTTGTGGTACATTAAAATGACATCCTAAGGTTCGAGTTATTTTGAATGTGGGGCAGAGATGGGTATGAGCTAAACTTCATAAAATCTTCTGTATTAACAAGCCGAAATAAACTTGAAAACAAGTTTAAGAAATTTTAATACCTAATCAGTGCTGACATATAAAGTGTCCATAAATTATTTTTACAAATTCAACTGAAACTGAATTAAATTTAAAGATAATTTATGGACATCCTGTAGTCCCCATTATATACTGTACAGGGTATCCAAATATTCCCTAACCCAGTGGGAATTACACTAAACTCCTTACTCGATGGAAAATATATTTATTTATGGAACCATATCATATGTAAATGTTCGAAATGTCCCCCACTGACTTCAAAGCATGTTAATGTATTTAAATAATTAAATAAGAAATTAATTAATACAATTCCCATTGGATAGAAAATTTCTCGGACACCCTGTATATACACTAACCAATAATCGTATTACATGTAATAGAGAGGAGTGAAAATATGGCTAAAATGTTTAGAAAGGCCAACGGAAACCTATCCTCAAAATATACGCTGAAAAAAATCGTTATACTCGAGAAGTGCCACTGACAACATGAATACTACTACTTCTACTATTACTACCGTACCACTTTTTTTATGCACGAAGGAGGGGCCAACGCAAAAACGCCCCCACCCCCCACAGAAAAGAAGAGAGCCAATATCAAGGTCCAAGGTTTTCGAGATGACTAGACAAACTACGTTTGAAAGATTGTAGGTCATAGCTAGGGGGAAAGATGAACTGAGGAAGATTGTTCCAGTGTTGACCACTTGAGTAGATGAAAGAGTGAAAATACCGATTAACCATTGCGTTAGAGAGTTGGACAGAAAAAGGACTGAGAATGTGTAGAAAGTCTGGTACTACGTGCTCTCCTTAAAGGAGGAGGCATGCAGTTAGAGAGTTCAGAAGAGCATTGTCCGTTATAATAGCGATAGTAAAGAGAGAGTGAGTCAGCATTGCAGCGAAGAGAGAGGGATTGAAGACAGTCAGTAAGAGGTGGGCAATTGATGAAACAAAAATGCCTTTGATTCCACACGGTCAAGTAGAGTTGTGTGGGTTGAGCCACCCCACACATGAAAAGCATACTCCATACAGGGGCGGACAAGACCCTGTACAGAGACAGCAACTGAGTGGGGGTGAAGAAACTGCGGAGCCAATACAGCATACCTAACCTCTTAGAAGCTGTTTCAGAAAGAGAGTATATGCGATTTCTCAAGGAAAGATCATGAGAAAAGGAAATGCCAAGAATGTTAAGAGAAGAGGAAGGATCGAGTTGTGTATTGTTCAAGGTAAGGGAATAGTTGTGTGGAACATTGTGACGAGTAGACAGATGAAGGAACTGAGTTTTTGAAGTACTGAAAGCCAAAAGGTTTTCTCCTCCCCAATCAGAGATAGTAAAAAGATCAGAGGTCAGGTGTGTCATAGCAGTCCCAAGCGAATCATGGAGTGACTGAGAGGGACGCTTTGTGAAGCAGGTGGAGAAGTGAAAAGCGGAATCATCGGCACAGGAGTGGATAGGACAGGAAGTGCGACTTAATAGATCATTGATAAATAAAAGGAAAAAAGTGGATGACAGGACAGAGTCCTGAGGAACACCGCTATTGATAGCTTTTGGAGAAGGACAGTGGCCATCTACAACCGCAGCAATTGGTCGACCAGAAAGGAAATCGGTTTTTACCCTATAAAGGGTAGAAACCGAAGGAGGGCAGTTTGGAAATTAAAGATTTGTGCCAGACTCTATCAAAAGCTTTTGATATGTGTAGCGCAATAGCAAAGATTTCACCGAAACCCCGAAAGGAGGATGGCCAAGAGTCAGAGAGGTATGATGCTGCTGCTGCTGCTGCAACTACCAATAATAATATAATAATAATAATAATAATAATAATAATAATTTAGGGTTTTTACCCTGCATACGTGGGATCCAAACCATGAACCCATCAAGGCAGACCAAGAAAAACACCTCAATCGCCGAACTCTCAAATACGCGCCAAGAATCGAACCCAGGACCTTCAGACTAACGAGATCTTAATTTCTTAATGCATGAGACGCTACAAACCGTTACTAAGAATATTAATACATGATATCATATATATATGTTAATATACAGGGTAGGCCATAAGTCGCTTATTCGAAGTGAGTTTCGTTCTAATACGAAGGTAAGGCGACTTATGGTCGGTCCACCCTGCATATTACATATAAAATAATATATATTAATATATAATAACATGATATTATATATTAATAAATTATATTAATATATGATTCTGCTTTTGTATTTTCGAATGACTTTTACAAATATTTTTCTTTATTTTTTTTTTTTTTAAAGTTTGAACATTTTCTCTAAATCGAAAAGTGAAAATTTTCTGCAAATGAAAATTCAGAGCTTAGATAAGCTGAAGGTCTCCTTCATCACGTGACCTTTCTCGTAACTACAGAAGTAAAAACGAGAAAACTAGGAGCTAGTGGGACTCTGCTAACCTTTTCGGGGGTTCTGGATGTCAAGATCGGTAAGAGCGCTCACTCTGAAACCACGCGACGCGGGTTCGAGTTTAAGTATCTGCTACTTTCCCACTATATTGTCTTTTCCCCCCTCTACCTTATTTAAGTACGGTTATTGCATTTAAAACGCATTCAAATGTTTGGGGTTGTTTACCTTTTTCAACACAAGGTAATATATCTAAAAAAAACTAGCAAGATTGTATAACAAATTAAATGCAATATATCTACAAAACCAAAACGCATACTATAACTGCGATTTGTGCATCTATTGAATATAGTGAAGACACAGGTTCACTGTTGCAGTAGAAATCTAGAACAGTTTCAATAAGCTAATTTGCCTTTGGAAGGGCTATAGCACATCGGGGAAGAAAGGATGCAACTTTAATAGATTGCTCTTGCAACAAAGGAACATCTCTGCAATAAATTACTTTATATATATATATAGTTTTAATACACTAAACTTTCTGTTCTGTTCTTTTTCTGACAATCTAGTAATTTAGAATCTACCCACCATTTCAGCTATACGACATGGTTGATAACAGTTTAAACTATAAACTTTCTAAATTACATATAATTATTCCACCAAATTGCTCGCATTCATGCATCATGCACGCGCGTGCATGCGTGCGTGCGTTTTGATAAATAAAATTGAACGTCATCAAGGGTATCTACGTACTTCATCTATGAAGTTTGATTCATACATCGTATATGTAATATGACATGACAACTAAATACCAATTTAACATAGTGGATACAGACTAATAAAACAAATTAAACGTAATGGGACGTCAGTCATTACAGAGTTACGCAGAATACGGGCCATTACATACATACATACATATATATATATATATATATATATATATATATATATATATATATATATATATATATATATACAGGGTGGCCCAAAAGGTACCTACCAACATTAACTTACATTTTCTCCAAAACGAATGACTAGAATTCGATGAAAATTTGCTGACACACTACACTACACGCGCCATTTGTTTAACATCAGTTTGTAGAGAATGTCATTGGTTTAGACTATCGGAAGCACTATGGAAGCGGCATTGATTGGCCTGTCTATTCGCCTGATCTCAACCCGTGTGACTTCTTTTTGTGAGGATACCTCAAAGATAGAGTTTACCAGAGCAACCCAAAGACTTTGGAGGAGCCGAAATCATCGACATTCCGACAGAGGTTCTCCACAGCGTGGTATCGAATTTTGGGATGAGTTGCGAAAAATCGTCGAAGTGGAGGGACAGCACATGGAGCACAGTGTCATATAAATGGCTTGAGATGCTGATTTGAATGGCATTTGAACTATCTTTGTACTATCAATAGGTTTGGTGAAATAAAGGCTTATATATATATATATATATATATATATATATATATATATATATATATATATATATATATATATACCGATTCCTGCTTTGGTTATCCATCAAAGTATCGCCTGTTCGAGAGACAGGCGGGGAAAGGAACAACCCGGAATACTGTAATTTAAGTTAATTACTATATTTTAAAAAATTGGTAGCGATTTAGCGGTCACGCTAAATGTTGCTTCAAAATTATAAGACCACTCTGTAGACTATTTAATGCAATAAAAGAAAGCACCGTTTACAGAGATTTACTCTACTCAAAAGCTCGACCAGGATCAATGTAAAAAGGGTGATCCAGAGAAATGGGACCCAAAAGAAACCCCTGTAACTCTTAAAGTATAAGTCCTTTTATAAAATCATACGCATCATTCGAAAGAGGATAGTTACAAGTTTGTGCAGGATTGTATAGGTTTTGACAATACAAGACAAGATAAGATACAAAACAAAATAAAAGTGTTAGTTAAAACTAACCCTTCAAGATGACTGCATGGACTGTGGAACAGCTGCGTTTCATAACTGAGCAATATTATGAGCATGGAAGAAGTGTAGTTTCAGCTCAAAGATCTTTCAAGACAAATTTTCAGATGTCAAAATCACCTTCTAAGAGCTGAAACTACACTTCTTCCATGCTCATAATATTGCTCAGTTATGAAACGCAGCTGTTCCACAGTCCATTGCAGTCATCTTGAAGGGTTAGTTTTAACTAACACTTTTATTTTGTTTTGTATCTTATCTTGTCTTGTATTGTATTGTCAAAACCTATACAATCCTGTACAAACTTGTAACTATCCTCTTTCGAATGATGCGTATGATTTTATAAAAGGACTTATACTTTAAGAGTTACAGGGGTTTCTTTTGGGTCCCATTTCTCTGGATCACCCTTATAAGTTGGAACACTTCAAAAACTTTTTTTGGTTTTGTTTTGTTTTTTGTTTGTTTACGGAGAAGTATGCCTTGGAATTTGGAAAATTACATACAGTATATAAAGACTGCCAACAAGTTTAGTGAAAAACTGTGTTATAAACACGTAATTGTGGTTTCGTTTTGGTCGCTTTTTGTTTTTGACGTGGAACGAAGATGTAGTGATGTAGTTAAACCTGGCTAATGCTCCTGAATTAAAGTCTCATTTCAGCTCAACTTTTGTAATACTGAAGAAAATGCAAATGTTAAGTTTATTTGAACGGAGAATTTTACTTCCAATTCTATAAACACTTATTAAGATGTTAATTAATTGTGATGTGTTCAAACGTACCCACTCATAAACCACCATTTCCCATTCCAAATTATTGTAAATCTTACTAATCAGCTTTAACTCAAGATACTTTACACGTAACAATGTCATTAGCGAAATTAAGAGACAGTGGGTCTGGAGAGTAGTTGGATGGTGATTGTCTTCTACGTTCGGATGATGTAACGACCCGAAGTTGATTCGGATCTCACGTAAAGCTGTACGTTCCTTCCGTCATATGACCTTCGCTGTTACGCGCTGTTACGCTGTTAAAGAAGCTCAACATATTATCACCACTAATTACAGTGGTTTATACATTATGCAGATTGGTTGGCTGGTTATTCCATTTCGTGTTTCAGTCACGTTTATTACGTACATCACTCTTTACCCCTGATACGATTCACCAGGTGGGGTCCACAAGTTAGGTTAATGTTAGGTTAGCTTAAATTCAGTTAAGTGAGGAAATACTAGTCATTCTCATTTGGCGTCTTTACCACGAATGCGAATGGAAGTGACATTCTTTCTCAAACCGAGAAACTCTTTTCTCAAATATGGATTTCCCACTTTGTGCATTCTCGCTCGCGGACAGCGAGTGGGAATGACATTGAGTGGGAAGCAATATACTCACTCTGAACTCCGAGATGCAAAACAGAAACTCATTATGTTGTTGTTATTTCCTGAATTAATATAATGCAAACAAATACCTCGCAGAGGTAAATGGCGTACAATGTCTGCGGACTTCTTATCGGATTTGTTTGTCTTTTCCGAAAAGTTTCGACTGCTATAATTATGGTATGCCTTTTATGTCATCGAAACATTATTATTTCATTCCAAATTACGTTAGTTGGTAGATTCTTCGTTGATCCGTTTGCCATATTTCAATCGCGACAATGAAGTTGAAAAGAAGCGTAATAAAATATGGGACT
>JAJOZX010003828.1:355000-357500 GCA_023014485.1 Bathynomus jamesi
TAATTATTAAGCATTATTCTAATTACTTATTAACTGAAAGCCTTTTGATAAACTATTAAACCACTAAAAATATGACGACAAATTAAACAAAATTCATTTCAGATACGTTCGCATTTCTTCTTAAAACAACATTTATCCTCGTCTGTAATTTGATGTATAGCAGCAAAAAAGTACATCTCTATAACTGTAATTATAACCAACTGTAACCGTAATACTAAACTTATTCAGGCTGACGTCATTCTCCCGATTTGATACTTAACCGATAAGTTATTGTGGATTAGATTAAGTTAGGTTAGGTTTAATTTTATTTTTAGTATCGATAGAATGTCCCTTCGACCAAATGGGTATAAATAATTAATATTCAGATTTTACAAGCTTTACGAAATATAATTACAAGTACGGGTGTGTTCATTCACTATGTTAAACACTAATTCTCTCACTGAAGAACTTACGTCTAACACTTTGTCAAAAATTAGCTTAGTTCATTGTCGTTATTATAAGGGTTAATTTTTTAAAATTGTAGGTCTTTCTTCAGTTTAAATCACTTTCATTTAGGGTATAAAGTATCCATGTATAGCGAAGGGGCTGAATTTTTAAAGTTTGTATATGAAGTAGGCCCAAAAAGTTTAGTTGCCTCTTCGCTCCGGGTTAACGGCATTTTCTCAGCGTTAATTTTGGGTTAGGTTGTTAGGTTAGGTTAGACTTAAGTCAGGCTAGATTAAGTTAGAGCAGAGGTTCTCGAGCTTTTTTCAACCTTCCTCCATCTCCACTACCTCGACGAGCCAGACCTGGCTCGTGGACTCCCCGAGCACAAGAAGTACATGATATCTGGGGAAAAGAGCGAAGATCATTCAGATTTCAGACAATGCATTTGCATCAGTTCTCATCCTCTCACTTAGCCATCATCAGAACATCATCATCAATACTGCAGAACTTATCAATGACGATCAATCAACGACACTATCAAATGAACACTTTCAGCATCCAAAATTGCTCTCAATGAAATTTTTGCTCTTGCTTTTTCACACCCAATGAAGGCAAATGCGCAGCGCAAATCATCTTCAACTCTCAGCTCATTTCAAGCCTTGGTTTTGATTGTAATACTGATGAAAACCCGGTTTCACAAAAGGAAGTTGATACAAATGGAAGTGACACGCGGTGATAAGGTTCACTAACTCTCGGGTGTGATTCGAGAATTGAACAACAGAACTCGTGAAGTGATTTTTGAGCAAATGCATCTTTGGCCGTCGAGTTTTGACTGAGTTCAAGAAATTCTGCGTGTGCGTCCTCTGGAAATGTCTCGACTTCACGAGTGAAAAGATTAAATCATCAGGAAAATATCTAGAGAAATCTTCCTCAAGAATGGTCAAGTGTCCTTTGATTTCAGAGCTGAAGTTTCGCGTTGAAATACTGTACGAAAGAGAAATGACGGTCGAATCCTCTCTCTCTTCTTTTTTTTTTCGTGGACACCTAGAAAAATCGCTGTGGACCCCAGGTTGAAAACCCCTGGGTGAGAGTGTCGACGAAGTGTGCTTATGTCCCTTCTCAGAACTTGTATGGAGTGGGGAATACTGAATGAGATAAAGGGCGTAGAGAAAGGATGGAATTAAAATGTTCCATTTTTTAACGCTTTTTAAAAACACCTCGTTTCTATTAATCAGCAAATTAAACAACACTTATACAGGGTGCCCCAGAAGTTATGCATGCCTGAATTTAAAAATTCGTAACTTGAAAATTAGGACTGTAACAATGAATAAAATTTTACGCTGGGAGCACACTGTACCAGTGTAATTGTCTAAAAATATTATTATCCAATTTCTTTCTCTCTCTCTCTCGTGTGTGTGTGTGTGTGTGTGTGTGTGTGTGTGTGTGTGTGTGTGTGTGTGTGTGTGTGTGTAACTTTTTTCTTTTAAAACTGAACATGCAAAAGGAAAGATTAAAAAGCATTCAATTCGAAACTTTTTCCTTTGTCTTCGCTCATTTTAACTTCTTTGAAAAAACGTGCAAAGGTTTAACATTTTTATGCATCAGTAAAATTAATTCCTGATCATATATCCTTTTAAGGAAAAGGAAAAAGACAAAGAAAATCAAGATATTAGAGAAGGAAAAAAAATGACTATCGATCAGTACTCGTATATTTAAACTTTTTTACTCGCTTGAATTTTAATTAAGGCATACACTCTAATAAACTAAGTTTAGCCTAACCTCTACTAATCTAACTTAACCTCCGCTAATCTAACCCAATAACCCAATCTACGCTAATCTAACTTAAATTTAACCGCCAAAACGTTTGCCAGTGAAATGTCACGTCGATAACTATAGTACTTATCCTACAAGAATTTCAGTATCAACTTATTTGCTAGTCTCCATATACAGTATATTGAACGTCTCTATATTTCTTCTACGTGTGCCTGAATATATGATAATTTTGTACAGTACAGAAAAAAATATTAGAAAACAAGTGAGGAAAAACTGTACCTATTCAAAATTATTTAAAATT
>JAJOZX010003828.1:362500-367500 GCA_023014485.1 Bathynomus jamesi
TAGAAAGAAAATTGGAGGAATGGAGGAGGGCTTTTGAAGACAGAGGGTTGAAAATCAGCAGAAAGAAAACGGAGTACCTGAGGTTCTACGAAAATCAAGACTCAGAAATTAGTTTAGAGGGAGCGAGGTTAAAGAGAGTAAGTAAGTTTACGTACTTGGGATCGACAGTGGCTGAGGACGGTGAGCTGGACACAGAAATAACACATAGAGTGCAATCTGGTTGGAAAAATTGGAAGAAAGTTTCAGGGGTGTTGTGTGACCGAAGAATAGGCGCAAGGGTTAAGGGAAAAGTGTATAAGACTGTGGTAAGACCGGCTATGATGTATGGGGCTGAGTCTTGGGCTATAAAGAAAGATCATGAGAAAAGACGATGTAACGGAGATAAGAATGCTGAGATGGATGTGCGGAGTGACAAGGTTGGATAGAGTAAGGAATGAAAGGATAAGGGGCACAACAAAGGTTGGAGAAATCTCGAGGAAGATACAAGAAAGTAGACTGAAATGGTCTGGACATGTGATGAGAGGGGACGAAGATTATGTGGGTAAGAGAACGATGAATATGGAGGTGTATGGCAGGAGAAAGAGAGGCAGACCGAAGCGAAGGTGGATGGAGAAGGTGAGGGACGATTTGAGGGAGAAGGGTTTGTCGGAGGAAGAAGCCCAGGACCGGGCTGTGTGGAGGAGGCTGGTCAGAAACGCCGACCCCGCATAGAGGCGGGAACGGGCGAAGAGAAAGAAGAAGAAGTAGTTTATGCTGCACTTCGAATAGTATTAACCATCCCAGTTACTGTTGCTTCGGCTGAAAGAAGTTTCTCGCGTCTCAAACTTATTAAAACATATTTGCGTTCCACCATGTCTCAAGCGAGATTGCAATCATTAGCTATGTTATCAATAGAAAACGATATAACAAATTCATTAGATTATTCTCAATTAATTGAAGAGTTTAGCTCGAAGAAAAGTAGAAAAGCATTGCTGTAATATTCAAGGAGCATCTGAACCAAATATTAAAGCATTAATATTTAGCCTGATAAGTCGATCGCTCACTATTATAAAAAATGAAATGTCAACATCTCTTATACATCACATATGAAAAACGTTTGTACTATGGAAAGTCATTACCTATAATATTATATAAATCTTAGAAATCATTGTCTTATATTTTCGATACAAATCTTGATTCATATTATAATTTATACTTATTTGTATGGTTTATTTATATTTCTTATACAATTTCCATGCGTAATTATTTTGGTTTGGTTTAATTTTTAAGTGCTGGCATAGTTCTGTCTATGCGGGATTCTAATATTGCTGGTATAGTACCGATAATTAAGTCCATATTTTCATATATATAGGCCTAGGAAAAAAAAAATATATATATATATAGGGTTAACAAAAGTAAACAGACAGTATGAAAATTGTCCTCAAGAAAAAAATGGCTAAGCGACACGATTCTAAACACTGATTCAATAAATTTGTTATTACTCGTACTTACTGACTTTTATTATCAAATCAAAAACTATGGAAAAACCAAAGGTGTCTATTTACTTTTCTTAACTCTCTCTCTCTCTCTAATATATATATATATATATATATATATATATATATATATATATATATATATATATATATATATAATAGGGTGCCTCAAAAGTCAGGAACCATAGGCACATTTTAATAATGTGTGTTTTAATGTGTGTTTTGTTCTTTTCATATTTGTTGTTGAACTTATGGCACAGAAATTGACAATAGATGAACGGGTGGAGATAGTTTTAATGTGTGCAAGACGTGGTAACACACACCGATCAGTTACTACTGCTTTAATGACAAACATCCTGAGAGGCCGCCAGTTGTTCAGGCATCAGTTGGAAAACTGTTCACTCGCTTCAAAGAAACGGGAAGTGTTCATGATCGGCCGCGTAGTGGCCGACAAAAAAGTTCAACTGATGCAGCAACATCACTAACGATACTCAATCACCTCGAAAACAGCCCACCTAAGTCCTTAAGAAAGTTATCCCAGGAAATGGGTGTCTCCAGAAGATCCATTCAACGAATTCTTACAACAAATCGTTTCCACCCCTACACTGTCCAACTCGTTCAGGAACTGCACGGTGACGACACAGACCGTCGTGTTGAGTTCTGCCAGTGGTTTCTACAACATCGACAGCTTCAACGAAGGATCATGTTCAGCGACGAAGCTATATTTCACCTCAGCGGTCGTGTTAATAGGCATAATGCACGCTACTGGGCCAATGAGAACCCCCACTGGATGGAGGAAGGATATGTTCAATTCGATCCACGAATTATGGTGTGGGCTGCGCTCTGGGGGGATCGGTTAATTGGTCCGTGCTTTTTCGACGGCAATGTAACAGGTGAAACATATCTGCATATGCTGCAAACATTTTCAATGCCCATACTGGACGACATTCCACTGGCAGAATGGGCGGAGATGTGCTTTCAGCAGGATGGTTGCACCACCACATTTCGCAACCATCGTCCGGAGCACTTAAGATGAAACATTCCCAAGTAAGTGGATCGGACGGCGAGGGCCGTCGAATGGCCACCTAAGTCTGCAGACCTCATGCCTCTCGACTTTTTCTTGTGGGACCATCTCAAGTCGGTAGTTTATGCTGATCGACCCAGAACTATACGTTCTCTAAAGGATAAAATCACATCTGAGTGTGCCAAAATCAGTACCAATGTGTTAAGGAATGTTCAGACATCATGCATTCAACGCGTCAGAAAGTGTCTCCAAGTGGAAGGCCACCAATTCGAACATTTATTATAATTTAATAAAATGTGCCTATGGTTTCTGACTTTTGCGCTATCCTATATATATATATATATATATATATATATATATATAGAATGCATTTCACAATTAAACACGTGAAATGAATGAATGATGCAAATCCACAAGGAAAAAGAAAACTAATCCCAAGGCCTTTGGCAATTCCCTGACGAGGTGTACTTCTGAATACACGAAAGAACTTGGAATAATTTTTCTTTTTCCTCGTGGGTTTGCATCATATATATACATATGCAGAAATTATTTTAAAAGCAGACTGAATAAATATTTAACAAATGTTTTATAAGTGTGAAACATTTAGAAAAGAAGATAGAAAGAATAAAAATATCAAAACAGTTTACTGTAAAAATGCTTCAATGAAATGGCTTTAATGCCTATATCCTACAGTATATCCCTAATCCCCATACCCTATAAGAATAACATAATTTGTATATCTAAACGAAGCTAAATCCCTCTATCACCCAACTAGCGTCAGTTCATTTACAGTTCCGAAAAAAGTTCACCTAGAAAATTGTTAAAAGCATAAAAAATTACTAAGTTGCAATATTCTGTCTTTGAATGTTCTATTCTCTTTAGTCACTACACCTAGTCACTACACTGATTGGTAATTTTTTGTTTTTTAGAAATTTCAGGCTTCAAGGGGATCATCCTACATCCTACATCTCCATCTGGAAAAAAGCATAATCCACCCAGCTAATTAGCAGACTAATGGTTCCTAAGACTTTATCCATAAACACTGATGAATTCACCATATTCGTGGTTCATTTAAATACTGTAATGGAATACTTAACCAGAAAATACTGAATATTAGAAAAAAATATCAGTCATCTTTCAAAATACATCATTTTAAAGTAAAACGCTAAAAGTATTAAGGAAACACGAACTTTTATTATTTAAATCACTCTCATTATCATAACGATATCTTCTGAGAAGTGAAATGAAAGATGAAACACCCTGTAGAAAGAACATGCCTATTTTTTATACACTTTTTATATTATTGACAAAGAATAATACGTACCATTCTTTGATTACTCATCGTCACGCAAATTTCTATACCTATATTTTGTTTAAAATTTATTCCTATACTTCCGTTTAATTTCCGTACTACGCCTATCCCAATACCACTATACCATTCCTGTTTGCGTGGCAAGCGCAACATTCACGGTTTTGTCGCGCTAACTAACATTTAGTAATATATAGAACGACAACGCTTAAAAATAATTTAGTATAACCCACAAATGTTAGTACACTGTAAGTGAGAGGTCTCTTGCCAATTAGTGTCATTCCCATTCCGTACTACGGCCGCGTGCAAGGGTGAAAAATCCGTAAGTGAGAATCTCAAATTGATCCATTTCAATTCCCATTGTAAGATTTCCCACTTTCGAGTGTGATTTTTTTTCAAAGAAAATACCTCCCGGGCACGAAATTGCGTCGCGACCTTCTATTTATTTTTTCCCCTCAAGTAAGGAAAGACTTTTCACAAAATTTGCAATTTTCACTTCCGGATCGCGGATGGAAAAAAAAAAAAAAAAAAAAAAAAAAATTATATATATATATATATATATATATATATATGCATATAACTGCAATGACCGCGCAGTATAATAAATGAATAGAAACGACATAAGTGTTAAGGAACGTTTCTGCACACGAGGAGGAGAGATAACGAATAATGAAAAATGAGGCGAACCGCCCGGGAATCGAACCCAGGGCCTTCCAATTGCCGGTTGGACGCTCTACCATTATGCTACGGACCTCACTCAATCACAAATCGAAATTCTCCCACATAGGGCAGAAACCAATGCCCTGAGAGGGCACCCTCGCAAATCGTGAATATGCGCATATAACTGCAATGACCGCGCAGTATATATAAATGAATAGAAACGACATAAGTGTTAAGGAACGTTTCTGCACACGAGGAGGAGAGATAACGAATAATGAAAAATGAGGCGAACCGCCCGGGAATCGAACCCAGGGCCTTCCAATTGCCGGTTGGACGCTCTACCATTATGCTACGGACCTCACTCAATCACAAATGTCGTTTCTATTCATTTATATATACTGCGCGGTCATTGCAGTTATGCGCATATTCACGATTTGCGAGGGTGCCCTCTCAGGGCATTGGTTTCTGCCCTATGTGGGAGAATTTCGATTTGTGATTGAGTGAGGTCCGTAGCATAATGGTAGAGCGTCCA
>JAJOZX010003828.1:370000-372500 GCA_023014485.1 Bathynomus jamesi
ATATTTAGTCTGTTAAAGTCCGTTAACACGTTAACTGCGAGGAGTCATTCACGGAAGATCACCGCTCCGCGAATGAATTCAAACCGCCATAACTTCAGTCTGCCAATTCCGTCCTCTGCCGCAGTGGAACGGCTCTTCTCTCTCGGCAAGGACATCCTGAGGCCCAAGAGGTCAAGACTGGCAGTTGGGCCTAACTTTGAGAAGTTGGTCTTTCTGAAGGGCAACCAGCACATTGTGTCATAGTCTTTAATAAATGTGCCTAAAATTTAATTTTACCTTTCAGTTCCCGCCATGATAATTCTCTGGTAAATTAAAATTTAGTTAATGGTTAGTGGTTACAAGGGTTTCAAAACATGTAATCTACATTTTTTATTAAAAATAAAAAAAAAAGTTATTAAGCAAAAAAGTTGCAAAACTTGATAAAAATACAGTTAAATACCTATTTATTGTTGGATTTTGCATAAATAAACATTTTCTATGGGTTTTAAAGCTTTTTTCCTTGATTTTTTTAAATGTTAGTAAAGAAATAGTTATCGTTAACGGATTATCGTTAACTTCCGTTAACTTTGTAGTAAAATTATCGGATTATCGTTATCGGAGTTAAAAATTGGGGTTAACGGATTATCGTTATCGAAGTTAACTTTTTGGTTAACGGTGCCCACCACTGGTATGGACTTCCTAAGATACATACATAAACTTAATTGCCCTGCCTTCTTAAGACCAATTTTATCAGCTATAGGTACCTTTAGTTACAATTTATCTTGGTCCCCATATCATCCACAATAACTTATAATCTATATACAGTATGGGATGCTCTACCTTTTGTAAGAGAAATCACTAATCTTAATAATGATTCTTGTACGATGGCTAGTTTTGACGAAATCGCTATTTACTAACATCCCCGTTGCTGAAAGTATTAACATTTCTGTTGAAAGCCTTTTTAAATAACACTAACTCGGTTCATGGTTTCAATAAATATCAACTGAAGGAACTATTAAAGTTCTCAGTTGAGGACCTTATATTTATATTTAATAATTAGTGCTACAAACAACCTGAAGATATCGAAATGGGTTTGCCCCTTGGTCCTACCTTCGCTAATGTATTCCTTTGTCGCCATGAAACTAAGTGGCTAAATGATTCTATTAAAAGCTTTTAATATGTCTAGCGCAATGGAAAAGGTTTCACCGAAATCCCGAAAGGAGGATGACCCGGTGTCAGAGACATATGCAAAACGACCGCCAATAGAGCGTCCCTTGCGGAACCGATAGTGACGATCTGAAAAAAGATTGTGAGAAGAGAGGTGTTTTAGGTTCTTCCTGTTAAGGATAGATTCAAAAACTTTGGAAAGACAAGAAATCAAAGCGATTGGACAATAGTTGGAAGATTGAAAGCGGTCACCTTTCTTTGGGACAGGCTGAAGGAAAGCGAACTTCTAACAGGAAGGGAAAGTACCAGATGAAATCAAAGAAGAAAGACTTTCAAACCTGTTTTTTACAGAAAATATATTGATGACTCTCTTCTTCCGTTTAAATCCTCGAACCATGTCCCTCCATTCCTCAACTATCTCGACTATAACCACCCAAATATTGAATTTACTTTTGAGGTTGAACCTGACAATTCTTTGTCTTTTTTGGGTATCGAAATAACAAAACTCAGTCCTCCCTTGAAACTTCGATTTATTGAAAATCCACTTTCTCTCTCCTCACCACCAATTTTTTGTCTTTGATTCCCTTAAAATTCAAACAGAATTTAACCTTAACCTTGACTAATAGAGCCTTTAACATCTGCTCAGACTTCCTTAAACTTCATGAGAATTACATTTCATAAAATATCTTCTTACTACGAATGGTTCCCCTAAGAGTCTAGTAGAAAACACAATTGGTAGGGCTTCATACGGCTTAATTAACCCCACAACTTGGGACATGATCACAGTCCCTAAAGACATCGTGTACTTTACCTTACACAGGAACTTTAAGTTTCAATATAAGGAACAAACGCTTGAAATTACTCAAAGAATTCTATCCTCAACTATGTACAGGGTGTCCCAGAATTAACTATCTATTTCAATGAAAGAGGACAAATTTTTAAAAAACACACTTTTATTTATGTTTATCATGTTTAATGTGTTAAAAATTTATAAATTTCTAAATTTTTTTCATAATTTTATTTTCATAATTTTTTCATTATCTGGTCCAATGAAAGACCGTTTGAAGTCATAGAATGGCAAAGAGACTCTCCAAAAGTTAACGTGTGGTTTGGAATGACCAAATCCAAAATTTATGGCCCATTCTTCTTTGCGGGAGCAACTGTAACAGGTACCGTCTACCTTGATATGCTTCAGCAGTTTCTCGAACCACAGCTTCTTGATGATGGCATTCTTGATAATGTTGTGTTTCAACAAGATGGAGCACCATATCATTATGCTCTAATTGTTCGAGAATACCTCAATAGACGCCTTCCGAATCGGTGGATTGGACGTGGAGGACCTCGACCTTGGCCT
>JAJOZX010003828.1:377500-407500 GCA_023014485.1 Bathynomus jamesi
TAAAAACGTTTCAATGTGTATCAGCTGTTTATTTCTGTGTGAGAATAAAATAATTTTAAAACTGTAAAGCAGAAAATATTAAAAATTAGTCATATTTTATTTAAATAAGAGCTCGTGGGTCACTAAAAATTGCCTTGTGGGTCAGTACTTGACTCGCGGGTCAGTGGTTCGCCATCACTGCTATAGGCTATAGGGCATGATCCGCCCCTGTCCCGGTTTTTCCAAGCACAAATCTGGACACCCTAAACATACGAATGTTATGTAGAACCCAATTAATTTTAAATAGCAACTGTACCAAGTAACCACTGACTGTTCGTCACAAACAATCTTTAATTGTGCTTGATGTTGCGTGTGGCGCATGCACATCAATATGAAGTGTGAATGACGGAGCAAACTGGAACTATTTTCACAAAAATGTTTACCCTTAACATAACTCGAATGAGCCTTTAATCCGAGACAGTCATAAACAGGATAATCTGCTCTCAGACATAACTTTAGAATACTACTGAGAACAACGCTAGAGCAATCAACGTAAATGATGTCCTCTTCAATTAGTTCGTACTATTTGAAACCTTCTTGCGAACTTTTTACGATGGAATAACGTGTATACGTACAGGGTACAGTAATAAGTATACAGTAATGTGACCTGTAATAAATTTTTATAAGTCGTTTTATGGAACAGTCTCGCATAAAACAAATTAAAACAACAATTTTTTCTGTCATCACATACTTGAGTCCATTTTAATTCAGCTTTAACACAAGTTTGTCTCATTCATTTGCTGGTCTTGCGTAATGCAATAACTGTTTTTCTCATTTTAGTTTATATGCAAATGATGTAAATTTATATTATATACATTTCTTTGCACGGATCGTACGAAATTTAACATCTTTCACTTAGAAATCTATTCAAAACGTTATTTCATACATTTTTTTCAAATTTAAAAATTATTTCCAGACATCCACTGAAGAGAGAAGCAGAATTTTCAAAACTTTAGATCCACTAAAGAATATGTGTGTGTGTGTGTGTGTGTGTGTGTGTGTGTGTGTGTGTGTGTGTGTGTAACAGGGCATAAGTGAGGTCGAGTGCGTGATAATTCACATAAAAAGTGGTCATTTTTTTTGAGACGCTTGGGTGGTGTAGTGGTAAGCATCGCTGACTACGAATCCATCAGCCTCGGAATCGAAACCCACTGTCGGCAGGCATGAGTACCCTAAGTAGCCTAGTGGTTAAGACGCTGGGCTGCTGATCATGTCGTGAGATCCGAGTCCGGGCGTGGACTTTGTAATTTCTGACCGCCCGTGGTGGGGCGTGGTTCGGATTCCACGTTAAACTGTAGGTCTAAGGTGGAGTGACAAGCTTGACCTTTGTCAGAATGAACAATTTGGGCGGAAGCAAAACCAAGGTTAACCAGGGTAATAATTTTTGGTACGCAAGGAATATTAAAAAATTATATAAAAAAAACCTAGAAGCATTTTTACTGTCGGAAACTAGGTATGTTGGTCAGGTTAGGGTAGGCTAGATTAACGAGTACCTCACTAGTTAATGACTTAACAGAAACCATCCTCCGAGCCCTCGATTGCGTCCGAAACACTTACCACGTCTTTCTCAGTTCGATGACACTAAGGTTAGGTTAAATTTGGTTTGGTTAATTAGTGGTTTAAATATATGGATTTTAAAAAGTCGGTACCACGCTTATACGGAGATGCGCACGTGTGTGTGTGTGTGTGTGTGTGTGTGTGTGTGTGTGTGTGTGTGTTTTAACAAAGCAGCATGTGAAGGAGGGAACTTAAAAAATATACAGCCATATTAATAATTAATTCTATACACTATTCTGCATGATTTACCCTCAACACTAACATATACTACAGTATATATATATATATATATATACTAAATAAATAATTTTATACTATAAATTTAAACAGTTCTTCTCTCCATTCATATTTCTTTATTTCTGAATGTCGTTTGCGCAGTTTCGCAATCCGCCTTTGAGAGTCGTCAAGCTGATCAAGTGGAATGTCGGAATGCGAGCTCCGGCCAAGTTCGGCCCAACTCAATCCACCGTTGGACGTGCATTAAGCAAATTGGAAGAACGTCACTGGACAGTAGTGGAATCGCCAGTGGGGCGGAGAGAGAGAGAGAGAGAGAGAGAGAGAGAGAGAGAGAGAGAGAGAGAGAGAGAGAGAGATAGATAGATTTCTTTGCATTTCTGTCCTTATTCCGAGGAAGAAAATTTCCCTCAAGAATTATTATTTCCCCTCTCAATAAAACCAAGAGGAAAGAGAAACGCTACGTAATAAAATACTTTCCATTTTTTCAAAATCTACTTTCAAATATTAGTTTTTAATCATTTTTCTTTTCAGATATGAAACAGGGTCAATTTACAGCTACATGAATATGAGCGATTTCAGAGTCCTCAGTCCCGAGTTCGAGCGTCGTGCGCATCCCATTGAAAATGTGAAATGGATTTTTAGATAATGTATGTATGCATGTATGTATGTATGAATTATATGTGCGAGTCTTTTGTTGCAACGAATATCTATGCATAATAAATTAAATCGAAAAATGTGCTATTAAATTATGTAACGGATTGTCAGCCATTTTGAAAAGCGTGCAAGTATGATAAAACCTTTATCCTGTACAACATATACAGCATATAAACGACACCACAAAGCTTGTACAATATTAAAAGGTAGACATAGGTAATTAAGTAAACGAATACAACTAACGTGTATATACTGTATACTCGTGTGTGTGTGTGTGTTTATATACATACACGAGGTGTGTTTAAAAAGTTCCCGAACTGGTTATGCTACGCGCGCATCACATGACGTGTGTTGTAGTGTTAATCAGTCTGTATCCAAAGACGGTTACCGCTTATTGATATCGTATTTTGTTAAGTCATTTTGTGTGTTTTGTCGCATTTTATGCATTTGAATAATGGCTACTGTTGAAGAACAACGTGTGTGCATAAAATTTTGTGCTAAGCTGGGCAAGACTGCTTCTGAAACCCATGCCATGCTGAACGCAGCATTTGGCAATGGCGCCTTAAGTCGGACAACCACTTTTGAGTAGCACGAGCGCTTTAAGGAAGGCCGAACGTCGACGGAGGACGATGCGAGGGTGGGATGACCTTCCACTTCAAGAACTGATGACTCCGTTGCTCGTGTTCGTGAAATGATTCGAGGGAACCGTAGACTGACAGTCAGGGAAGTCGCGGACAAAATGGACATTTCGATAGGATCATGCCACAGTTGCCACACGATACTCAGAGAGAATTTGGGGATGCGTTGTGTGTCATCCAAATTTGTGCCACGACTCTTGCCTGCCCAGCAGAAAGAGCAACGTGTTGTTGTTTCTCAAGACCTCCTTCAACGTGCCAATCTTGATGAAAATTTTCTCAGAAACATCGTTACGGGTGACGAGATGGGGATGTACGGGTATGACATTGAAACAAAACAGCAGTCATCGCAATGGAAGTGCGCGACGTCCCCGAGACCCAAAAAAGCACGGCAAGTCCGATCAAATGTGAAGTCAATGCTGGTCGTTTTTTTCGATTACTACGGATCATTCATTACAAATTCGTCCCTAGAGGTCAAACAATTAACCAACAGTTTTATTTGGAAATACTGAAGCGCGTGCGAGACGTAAATAAGGAGAAAACGACCTGAAAGTTGGAACGCGGGAACGTGAATGTTGCACCATGACAATGCGCCCGCACACAGCGTTGTCAATTCAGCAGTACCTGGCGAAGCACAACGTCGTAGTCGTTCCCCAGCCCCCGTATTCTCCAGAGCTGTCCCCGGCAGACTTTTTTCTTTTCCCCAAACTTAAATTGGCATTAAAAGGTCGAAGATTTCAGAGTGTGGAAGAAATTATTCAAAATGCGACAAACGAACTGAAGGCGGTCAGGAATACGGCCTACCACGAATGCTTTCAAAAGTGGAAACGCCGTTGGCAGCGATACATAGCTGCACAAGGGGACAACATCAATTAGATCGTAAGTGTTACCAGAAAGTTTTTGTGGGATCAGTCCGGGAACTTTTTTAACACATCTCGTATATATTCTGTAATAAAAGTTTTTGTCAAGTTTGTTGTACATTTAAATGAATTAATATTATAAAATAACACGAAAAGAATTAATTTACTTCTATATCTCTTTAGTACTTTCTATATCGACAGGGTGGCCACAAAGTCTATAATCAGTGGGAGACATAGTTTACAACTTAAACTAAATTTTCTCTTGATTCCAGACTTTCTGGCTCTACCCTGTATATTTCGGCAGTTTTAATGTTACATATAAGGGGTTCCAAAAAACCTTAGCCCCCCCATTTGCAGCTTACATGTTTACTTATATCGAAATAGTTTTTAGTGATTATAAAAATATATAAAATTCTTTATTTATTGCAGGTATTAAAATTACTCTAGCTGATAGTGATAATATAATGGCTTCTCAATTAATTGGTGATTCGGAGAGGCAACGTGTGATAGATCGCATACGAGCAATAACATTTCGGGAAGCTCGTGATGCTGAAGCCACCTTTATAACACGTCCATGGGTTGCCAAAAAGTTGCGAAGAAGTGAGGACTTCGTCAAAAGAAATTGGAATAAAACTTTGGATGAATGTGAAATGGATACAACCAAATCTGGGCGCCCAAACTTTCCACTCTCTCAGGAAACAAAGGACATCATTCAAAGCGGTACGCGTAAGCGGAAAAACAGCTGTGCTAAACTTTCTAGAGCGATCGAAGTGTTGAGAGGAAAGATCGTTAGTGGTGAGATCATTCGACTGTACCGTCATAGGCAAGGTTTAAAGCCTTGGCATGAACTTTCAAAGCCAAGAAAAACTCAACATCGATGACAGAATGTGGTTTGCCCATTATCTTGAAGATTGGGATGTGGATGATTTCATGCATTTAGCTGTCTCCGATGAATTTTTTGTTTACGTAACACGTCGGCCTAACTACCAAAATGATCGAGTGTGGGCCACAACACCAGATGAAATCGATGACAATGAACATTATCGCGAATTATTAAAAAGTCCAGACTGTGTTGGTGTGTTTGTTTTGTTCACTGCAAAGAAGCTCATGTGGGTGCTGAAGCCAAATGGTCAGAGTTGGGATGGACAGTATTTTCGTGATATTATTCTATCAGGTCACACTTCCGCACGATAAGGCCCCCTGCTTTAAGGCATTAGCCACTCAACAGTTGTTGCGGAACTATGAGATCGATTTCTTTGGAAATGAAGAATGGCCAGGAAATTATCCTGACCTGAACGTCTGTGAACACATTGGATCAGCTATAAAGGACAAGGTTGAATGTCTCTTGTTTCAAGAACCTGCAGCAAATCGATTTTCGAAGGATACAATGACGCAACACATTGAAACTGTTTTAGCAAATTTGCGTAACGATCAAAATCTATTCACGTCACTTTTGGCAAGCTACCCAAAGCGAATTCAGGCTGTCTTGGAAACCAATGTCGGGAACACCAAGTTTTAATTGTTTCTCATTAAATGCAGGATTAAATTCTCTTTTGTAAGGTATGTTTAGTTTTACTGTACCTCTAATGGTTTAGGCCATGGGCGGGGGGGGCTAAGGTTTGTTGGAGACCCGTATACGATGTGTGATTTTATCTACTAGAATAGTCGTGTAAAGAAGAAACCAAAATTAATTTTATTTTCAAGGCAAATGATGGATGAAAATTATACTATAAGTTCTCTATAGGCGTCCATGGGTCCAGCCATAGGTGGCCAAACATTTTTTACATTTGTGCCAAAAGTTCAAACAAAATAAATGCGGAGTGCCACGCACAAAATATTTATTAAAATAATAAATATTGTATATAATACAGAATGTATAATATATAATAATTATTATTATAATACATAAATGGCACATGGTACGCGTGCGCAGCTTGGCTACCCCTGGACTGTCACTCTATGCGGTCCACAATTTGGAACCTAATTCTGGGAAGAGCCTTTTCTTAACCTATTTTGACACGTGATACGGAACCAAACGGTTTAATATATTCATGTGAAACGGAACTTCACTGATTACGGTACTACTGAGCGAAATTTCTGGAATTATTTATACAGAGTGCCCATAAATTATCTTTGAAAAAAAATTGTTTCAATGGAATTTGTAAATATCATTTATGAACACCCTGTATAACTTGTTATAGCACGCTCATTCTTACATTATATTGTAGTTTGATTAGGTTGTTTAACTTCCTTCGCAACATCTAAGGTCATATGACGGGGATGACCTGTAGCTCTATGTAGGATTCGAACCGCGGGTTGCTACATAATCTGGACGCAGGAAACGCCCTCCCATCCAACTACTAACCAGACCCAATGTCGCTGAACTTCGCTGATCGACAGGAAGCGATGTTACATCGGTCACGACGTACCCCATTAAAGGATTATAAATAAAATGTTCACCAACTGTACAAGACCAAGTCAAAATGTTGTTATAATAACAATATTTAAAATAATTATTATATTATCAACTCGTCTATCTATCTATTTACCTATCTATCTATCCATATTATATATTCTATTAAGCAGTACACACTACTTTTTGAGGAAGAGTAAATGAAACAAGATACCTCAAGAACGTAGATTTATTGCTGTAAAAGAGCCTGTCTTCATATATATATATATATATATATATATATATAATATATATATATAATATATATATATATTATATATATATATATATATTATACAGGGTGTCCTATAACTCCGGCATCATAGGAGAAATTCATATTTTTCTATTTCTACAAACCATAATTCATATTTTTCTATTTCTACAAACCATAATTCATATTTTTCTCTTTCTACAGGCCATAATGTCTGTGAGCAAGGAAGAACGAATCCAGATAATTCTACTCATAGGAAATCGGAGTCTCTGAAAATGAGAGGCCGCTGCTGAATTTAACAGACTGCATCCAGACCGCGAGCCAATAACAGAGTTGTGTTAGCAGACTTGTTGCAAAGTTTAAGGAAACAGGATCCATAGAAGATAAACCACGCAGTGGACCTTCAAGGAGGTCCACTGACGATGATACAGAGACTGCTATCCTGGCTCATTTTAACAGAAGTCCCAATAAGTCTCTTCGGCGATTGTCCGCCGAGACAGGAGTGTCGAAAAGTAGCATCCATCGCATTCTTCAGGCTCACAAATGGCATCCATATAAACTTCAGATCCTACAGAAATTAAACGAAGATGATTCCGACCGGCGGATGGAATTTTGTGAATGGACTACGGTACAATATGCTCGGGATGCCAATTTCCCGTCCACCATTCTGTTCAGTGACGAGGCTGTTTTTTATGGAAATGGTGAGGTAAATCGACAGAACACCCCGCTACTGGTCTCAAAACAACCCTCACTGGTATACCTCTTCAAAGGAACAAGGTGCATCTCGGGTGATGGTATGGTGTGGCATTTGGAAGGATCGCATCATAGGCCCCCTCTTTTTCGATGAACATGTCACTGGAGGCACCTACCTACGTATGCTTAAGGAAGAAGCATTTCCCAGTGTCTTGAACGAAGAAGGAAATTTCCCAACATGGTTCCAGCAAGACGGCGCTCCTGCACATTACAGCACCCAAGGGAATACCTGTACCAACAATTCCCTCGTCATTGGATAGGACGTCGAGGGCCTGTGGAATGGCCAGCTAGAAGCCCGGATCTCACGCCACTAGATTTTTATTTCTGGGGCCACTTGAAAGCGCTGGTATACGCAGAGAAAATTAGGAGTGTTGAACATTTGCGGCAGCGCATTATTGGGGCATGTAACACCATTACTGTACTCCTGACATCACTCACCATGTGCTTGTTGACTGGGTATCACGTCTGAATTTGTGTATTGAAAACAGTGGTGGACATATTGAGCACGTTCTGTAAATAAAAGCTTTTGTTTTGCCTTTTTTTATTATTTTTCCTATGATGCCGGACTTATGGGACACCCTGTATATATTATATATATATATATATATATATATATATATATATATATATACAGGGTGTACATAAAGTTAGGATCTATTTTTGTGAAGCACTTGGAAATTATATGGAATTCAATCATAAAATGATAACATTTATTAAATAATTAAGAGTAGGATTCGACGTGACGCCCATCAGTATCCCTACACAGCTCAAATCGTTCCGCAGCATTTTAAACACATTCTGGACCATTTGCGGGGTTATGTTATCTGCAGCAGTTCGTATATGTGTACGTAAGTTTTCAAGACTCGTAATCTTCGTCTGATAGACGTGCGACTCGATAAAGCCCCATGCAAAGAAATCTAAAGGGGTTAAATCTGGTCATCTCGCAAGACAAGCTCTGTTGCTTCCGCGTCCGATCCAGCGATTTGGAAAACGTCCATTTAGATAATCCTGAACAATTTTGGCATAGTGACAAGGAGCACCATCATGTTGATTCTAAGGTACTTACACTATAAGGAACATTCTCCCACTTCTTCATTTTAATCTATTAACATTGTAATCGATAATTTTTTATTTTTTTTTCCAATCAATAAATTGTAAGATTAGTCATCTGCACAGGCAGTCCTTAGTATTACCTAGGACTGACTGTGCGTGCTGTGCACTCCATATAAGGACATTTTACGTCATAATCCTTGGTTGACGTCATCATTATACCGGATGCTCTGCTCTGATTTCTTGTGCACATCCTGTTGTTTGCTTTTATCGAATTGTTCTTCTTTCTTTCTCTTTTATCGAATTGTTCTTACCGGATGTCAATGATGATTCATATAAATGGTATTTAAATATTTAAAGAGAGAGAGATAGAGAGAGAGAGAGTTTTAGATAATAATAGTGATGATAATAATAATAATAATAATAATAATAATATAACATTAATAATAATAATAATAATAATTAATTAGATTAGTTAAGTGAAGAGAACGAACGTTGCGAGACGTGAAGTTGACCGGCCTTATCATTAATCCTGTGGCCATTGTCTAAAGACTATTTCAGAGATTTTTTTTTTGTTTTATTGCGAAGCGCCCTCGCCAGAGTTAGAGCCTCGCCAGAGGTAGGTATATGTACGAAGTTTTTGCTGTTTGGCCAAACAATATTGGTTACGAAGGTTTTTTAGGTTAGGTTAGTTTAATAGTATTCATGTTTGTAGAGTACCTAAGTTTTCAAGACTCGTAATCTTCGTCTGATAGACGTGCGACTCGATAAAGCCCCATGCAAAGAAATCTAAAGGGGTTAAATCTGGTCATCTCGCAAGACAAGGTCTGTTGCTTCCGCGTCCGATCCAGCGATTTGGAAAACGTCCATTTAGATAATCCTGAACAATTTTGGCATAGTGACAAGGAGCACCATCATGTTGATAGACGACGGTACTAAGAATCCTATCCCCAATCAGCTGAGGTTCAAGGAATTGCTGCAACATGTCCAGATAAATAAGCCCCGTAACTGTAGCTTCAGCAAAGAAAAAAGGACCATAAACCTTAGATTTTGTTAAACCCATCCAGACATTAACTTTAGGCGAGTCTCTTTCCCAATTTTGGACGAAATCATTCGGTCTTTCATCTGCCCAAATTCGACAGTTATGGCGATTTACTTTTCCACACGTATGGAAAGTGGCTGCATCACTAAAGAGAATGTTGTCCATTAAATTATCACTCCAGATTTGTTCTACGAGATCAGCACACACAGCACTTCGTCGAGGGAAATCTTCCTCATGTAAATCATGTAAAACCTGCAAATGATAGCTTTTCTTCTGCAAATTAACTTTCAGAATTTTGTGCACAGATGACGTCGGGAGGCCGAGTCTGTGTGATGCAGCACGAACGGACGTACGTGGCTCCTCAGTGATAATTCCGCGTACTGCATTCACGGTAAGATCTGACATACACGGTCGTCCTGATCTTGCTTCATCATTTACAGATCCCGTTCGTTTAAATTTGTTCACCAATTTTCGTATTGTCTTGTCTATTGGCCCCGGCTTATGAAATCTCCTTCTAAACTTCTCTCTGATGTCATTGTATTTCTTTCCCTCGGTTCGCCAAATTACTATTGCCACACGCTCTTCTGTATTCATTCTAAGGGCTTCTGAAAAGAAAAATAGAAAAAATAATTATTTCACAAAAATAGATCCTGACTTTATGTACACCCTGTATATATATATATATATATATATATATATATATATATACGGGTGGCTGTAAAATCCAAAGTTATGGTCAGATTTCAATATTTTTTCACACCCCACAACTAAGTAAATTTCCTATACGGTGAGCGGATTTCAAAGAAAACTAATGAAAATTACGGATTTACTGAAATATTTCTTTATGCCACTGGAATTCTCCATTTACCCTACTACTGCCTTGTCGGGTCGGCAAAAAAAAAAAAAAGGGAGACCTTTTAAATCCTTCGTATCTCGGCAAATACGGTACATATAGAACCATAAAATTTTAGTATGTTAGTACCATGTACCGTATTTGTTGAGATATGAAGGATTTAAAAGGTCTCCCTTTTTTTTAGCTAACCCGACAATGCAGTAGTAGGGTAAATGGAGAATTTCCAGTGACAAAGAAATGTTCGTAAATCCGTAATTTTCATTAGTTTTCTTTGAAATCCGTTCACCGTATAGGAAATTTAAGTAGTTGTGGAGTGTGAAAAAAATACTGAAATCTGACCATAACTTTGGATTTTGCAACCAAAGTTCGAGGTCTCCCTATTTTTTGCCCACCCAATATACAGCGTGTCCCAAAGAAATGTATACCCACTTTGTTCGATAATACCATCTATGAGGATAATAAATATATCACTTTTTATATGTTTTTTAATAAAGAATTTTCTCCTGAATCTAAATATGTAATTATGTTTATTAAAAATTGAAGAACAAAAAAGTTACATATGTTTAAATTATAATTATTATTTTTGAGACTTCATGTGCGATATTTTCTAATATTTTAACCGACTGTTTTGAGATACTTATGTTTAGTGTTGATATTGAAGCATAAATGTTGTAATTATTAGTTAATTCAAAAAATTTACAAATTCCATGGTTAAATGACACTTTATCTAAGATGTTCGACGTCTTCCAGAACGTTGTTTTTGTAAGTTTTGCACAGTGCCGTCGGTTTCAAACTTATCTCGTATACGTGCAAAAATATTAGAAAATATCGCACATGAAGTCTCGAAAATAATAATTATAATTTAAACATCTGTAACTTTTTTGTTTTTCAATTTTTAATAAAAATAATTACATATTTAGATATTTAGATTCAGGAGAAAATTCTTTATTAAAAAACATAAAAAGTAATATATTTATTATCCTCATAGCTGGTATTATCGAACAAAGTGGGTATACATTTCTTTGGGACACGCTGTATATATATATATATATATATATATATATATATATATATATATATATATATATAGAGAGAGAGAGAGAGAGAGAGAGAGAGAGAGAGAAGAAGTACCTCAAAAGGCCTTGCGGCCCATACCAAGGAGGTACCAATGGCAACGAGTGCCAGGGAAAAATTTATACACCTTCAAATAGTGTGCAAGATTCGGTCTAACCTTTTCTTGAACTGATCCACAGAGGAACTGTTCACAACTTCTGAAGGTAACCTGTTCCACGTGTCACAGATCTTATAGGTAAAGTAATTTCCACACACACTAGTGCTAAACCGTTTCAAATCCAACTTCCAACCATTGTTGCGAGTTGAGTTATCATTTAAACTAAACATGCTTCTAAAATCGACATCGTCAAATCCGTGTAAGAGCTTGAAAACCTCGATGAGTTGACCACGCAACCTCAGAGTTTCCAGCGAAAACAAATTCAGGGCGCGTAAGCGTCGAATGTACCCCATATGCCTAACAGAAAGGATTAACTTCGTGGCCCTCCCCTGGACTCGCTCCAGCCTCTCAATATCTCTCCTGAGGGTGGCCGACCAGAACTGCACAGCATGTGCGGCAGAACCAGGAAATTGTACAGAGAGAGCACAATCTCCTTGTTCCGAAACTGAAATTGCCTCCTGATATAACCCAACAGCTTCTAGGCTTTCTTTTCCACCTCTACCCACTGTTTGGTAAACTTAAGGTCGTTGCTAATTAGAACACACCCAAGTCCTTTTCCAAGTCAGTGGCCTCGATATTACTCCCCAACATGGAGTAGTCCGACTTGGGATTGGCATAGCCAATGCGCATGACCTTGCATTTACCCAAGTTAAACGGTATTTGCCATTTTTCGGACCACTCTCCTATCCTACGTAGGTCTGCACGCAGTTGCTCGATCGCTTCGAGAGAGAGCGAGAGAGAGAGAGAGAGAGAGAGAGAGAGAGAGAGAGAGGAGTGCCGGATATTCGGTGTCAGGAAAGTTTTTTATATCTGTATCTGGTAATGTGGTAATTAGTGTTGAAAACCGGTTTGTAAAATTCCCCTAAAAATCGAAAACCGAAAGAAAAAAAAACCGGTTTTATCGATTGATTTTTATTTGGCTCAAACTTGCGCGAACGTGCAGCTACGCGCTACAGCGCACAAAAATAACTTCGAATACATTACCTATTAAGTTAAATTGTGACAAACTGGCAACTGCTCTTCAGTATAATTTTTGCCTCTCTGGCAACTCGATCTTCAGTTTGTCTCATCATGCAGGCTGTAGTGTAGAGTCAGTCGACTAAAGCCCTATTCGCAGTATAAGACCCTTAATGCCCTTTGTTTCTTAAGATGTCATTTCCAAAATTGGGATAAAATCTAAATTAATTTATATATTTTTTCTTACACGAAGAGTCAATTTTCTGTTTTCTAGGTAAAGTTTTTTTTATTAAAAAATTTTATTTCAGTTTTCTCCAAAATAGAGAGAAATTTTATTTTTATTCTTTATAATTTTTTTACAAAAAGAAGTTTATTTCTTTCTAAGTATAGATGTTTTTTTTAAAAAATTATTTCAAATCTAAATTGTTTGAATAATGTATTATTTTGGCTAAATAAATATGTCAAAGTTGTCATTTTCTATTCATATGCACACATATGATGCTGCATTTTTGCATTCTTTTGACCAAAAAATAGGCGATAAGCTATGCTTGTTAAGAGTTAAAGTCAGTACCTTTCAATTGTGGCTTTTAAAAATTACTATACTCTCCGGTCATAACCGGTTAAAACCGGTTTTCAAAAAACAGATCGATTAAAAACCGGTTTGTAAAGTTTCGATTATTTTTCAACACTAGTGGTAATGTCTGTACGATTGTTCATAATATAAATTGAAAGGAATAAAAAAATAAACAAATCTATATTGTTACAGACTGATTTACTATCATCTTATGTATTCTATGGCTTAAAGTGAGAACTGATTATATTGTACCTGTAAGACTAACTTAAAAAGAAACTAATAAATTAAAAGAAAATGTCGTTTTTAAACAAAAAAAAAAGCCTTTTAATATTAATTACCGTTAATTTGTACGGAAAATTTAAAAAAATTAAATTCTTATGATAAAAAACAGTTTTTGCGCATTTTCAGGAGACACTTTCTATTATTTAAACATATTTTTCTTATTGCACTAAAAAGTGTTTCTGAGTAAACTGAGTTAGGTGGACCACTCGCATATTTTAATGCTAGAAATTTTAAATTGAACGAACTACTTTTTTATACTAATTTCTAGGCGTGTCACATGTATTTTAACTTTAAAATTCAGCTAATTTTAACTTAGGAGGTAACATTAATTAATAATCAGCTAAACTAACCTCCAAATATACCATACTAATAATAATAATAATGAATGAAATAGAGATATATAACGAACTGCTAGGCTTAATATTCAAAACTACTACTTAAGACATTGTGATAGATTTTAATTTTGTGGAGTCATTTCAGTCAGCCGCAGCCCTCTTTTCTTTCCTGAACACACATTATAGAAAATGGCGTTATTAGGGATAGTTATAAAAAAAAATAAGAGATTACTGTAAACGCACGACACAGTCACACACACAATAGATATAAGAAGCAGTAGTATGCGCGTTACTTTCTATAAGTAACGGCGTTACCACTACCGTTACATTGATAAAAAAGTAACGTCGTTACCGCTTCAGTTATTTCTATGAAAAAGTAACGCGTTACCGTTACGTTTAAGTAAAGACTAAAGAATAGAAAAGCTTTAATAATACCAAATTATACTGTATATGCCAAAAAGATCAAAACATGAACTCGAATAAAAAAAATGGCCTGTCAAAAAACTAATCTTGCAGGTTTTTTAGGAGTGTGTTGTTCGATTTCAGGAACACGTTTTTCAAAATTGGCATAACAGCTAACAGCTAATAAATGACACTAGTCAAATGACCAGTTTGAAAGTAACGCGAGTAGCGAGTAACGATTGAAATCGCTCTAAAAAGTAGTGCCGTTACCATTTTCGTTACATCACCTCGAAAGTAAACGGCGTTACCGCTACAGCTGCTAAAAAGTAACGCCGTTACTCCCAACACTGACTAAAAGATGTTTAAATAATGACAACTTTATTATGGTTCTGTTCAGGCCCTTTCAGAGGTCCAGAGAGGCCCGGGCCACTTCCAGTTTTTGAGGCCTATAGCTAAACCCAATTATTACTTTCACTGCAAAACATTATATTCAAACCTGAAAGTTTCTAAATTTGAGGCCCCCCTTAAGCTTGGCCTAGGCCAAATGACCCCCTAGCCCCCCTCTTATAGGCCCTGGTTCAGCTATATACACCTTAGTAACGCTTTTGTTCGAATTGTTCATTCTGACGAAGGTCACGCTCGATGCCCCATGGATTCGTTAATATGCAATATACTGTATAGTATAGATGCTTAAATTAATCTAACACATCCAATGTTGCGAACTGCTAATTGTCAAACAAAATAAGTCATTTTCCTATTAGTCTGATTAAGTACATAAACAAATAATGTCTACGGGGCTCCAATAAACCTTAGCCCCCCCGCCCATGGCCTAAACCATTAGAGGTACAGTAAAACTAAACATACCTTACAAGAGAGAATTTAATCCTGCATTTAATGAGAAACAATTAAAACTTGGTGTTCCCGCCATTGGCTTCCAAGACAGCCTGAATTTGCTTTGGGTAGCTTGCCAAAAGTGACGTGAATAGATCTTGATCGTTACGCAAATTTGCTAAAACAGTTTCAATGTGTTGCGTCATTGTATCCTTCGAAAATCGATTTGCTGCAGGTTCTTGAAACGAGAGACATTCAACCTTGTCCTTTATAACTGATCCAATGTGTTCACAGACGTTCAGGTCAGGAGAATTTCCTGGCCATTCTTCATTTCCAAAGAAATCGATCTCATGGTTCCGCAACAACTGTTGAGTGGCTAATGCCTTAAAGCAGGGGCCTTATCGTGCAGAAGTGTGACCTGATCGACATCCATAACATTGTTTGGGTTTCTTAGAAAAGGAATAACATGCTGAGATAGAATAATATCACGAAAATACTGTCCATCCCAACTCTGACCATTTGGCTTCAGCACCCACATGAGCTTCTTTGCAGTGAACAAAACAAACACACCAACACAGTCTGAACTTTTTAATAATTCGTGATAATGTTCATTGTCATCGATTTCATCTGGTGTTGTGGCCCACACTCGACCATTTTGGTAGTTAGACCGACGTGTTACGTAAACAAAAATTTCATCGGAGGCAGCTAAATGCATGAAATCATCCACATCCCAATCTTCAAGATAATGGGCAAACCACATTCTGTCATCGATGTTAAGTTGAGTTGAGTTTTTCTTGGCTTTGGAAGTTCATGCCAAGGCTTTAAACCTTGCCTATGACGGTACAGTCGAATGATCTCACCACTAACGATTTTTCCTCTTAACACTTCGATCTCTCTAGAAAGTTTAGCACAGCTGTTTTTCCGCTTACGCGTACCGCTTTCAATGGTGTCCTTTGTTTCCTGAGAGAGTGGCAAATTTGGGCGCCCAGATTTGGTTGTATCCATTTCACATCCATCCAAAGTTTTATTCCAATTTCTTTTGACGAAGTCCTCACTTCTTCGCAACCCATGAACGTGTTATAAAGGTGGCTCCAGCATCACGAGCTTCCCGAAATGTTATTGCTCGTATGCGATCTATCACACGTTGCCTCTCCGAATCACCAATTAATTGAGAAGCCATTATATTATCACTTTATCAGCTAGAGTAATTTTAATACCTGCAATAAATAAAGAATTTTATATATTTTTATAATCACTAAAAACTATTTCGATATAAGTAAACATGTAAGCTGCGAATGGGGGGGCTAAGGTTTTTGGAACCCCTTAGTACCCGTATACAGTACTCACTCAGTTATCCCTGACAGGGGCGGTCCATGATCACGGATACACCGGTTTCACGGTTAACTCAGTATACCCCGCAGGTGGGTGGATGGTGCAGCCACTGCTGCCCGCCACCACACAGTATTATTCCCTTACATCATAATATACAATTAATAAGTTTGTACTGACTGCAAGACGTAAAGATCATCTGCTCCCGAAGATTGTAACCCCTCTCTCTGCTAACAGTGCGTTTCATCGGTAACGCCTTAGACATAACAACTCGCTCACTCAACGCGTACGAAGTATTCCATGCACCTAGATCACTCTTGCTTCCAACCATCCAATTATAAGTGAGAAAATCTACATTTATAATAAGGATTAAATTAATTTTATGTTTGCTTTAATTAATCAACTGTATATGTGGTGCTGTAAAGAATTTTAATCTGTGAAGTGTAATAACGTTAAGAGTATATACACTTTTTATCTTTATTATAAGCGAGTGATTTGGATTAGTTTTTGCGTGTTTTATTTGGCATATGAACGAAAATCAGTGATCTACTGATACTGTATTTTGTATGGTATTAAGTAATTTCGTTGAAATATCTTCAAAAGTTAAAAAGTTCAAAAGTTATGGCAACTTCAAATTGGTACAACTTTAACTTCGTTTTCTGGCGGTTTTTACTTTTGTCGCTTAGCCACTTCTTCCTGGGAGGGCCTCACATACGCATAACTCAGTCATATACATTGATGTCTCACGGCCGATTGAGTAACGTGGCGGTTCTCAAATTTCGAATCTTCAATGACAACGGTTCGAATCCCCATCGAGGTAATATAAGTTTATTTCGAATGCACTGTATTTAATATTAAAACTTAAATTCTTGTTAATATGTTGTTTGGGATTAACATACAAAAATTTATTTCCATACAATTACACTCGGTTAATGAAAATAAACAAACGGAATTTACAGTACTTGACATTTTCTCCAAAAGAAGGCATCATCCAATTCGATTTAATTATTTTCATGAAGGTGTACGTTCGATGAAAAATATTTTCAGCAACGTAGGGCCAGTGATGTAATCGAGACCACCATGGCCGAGACCGAGACCGAGACCAGAAAAAAAGGTATCGTCTGGAGACCGATATCGAGTCCCACATCGCTGCTGCGGGCACTTGCTCGATGAAAATATCCTCAATATGCTGATGAAAATTCCATTTTCAGTGAAAGAGAGTTGCATCCTTCTTTCGAACATCTAAATTGGTACACCACGTTCGTACTTTCATTCTTAGAGCACTTTGCTCGTTCAAAATATGTCGACGTACGTTTAAGTTTGTATGCCAACATATTTTCAATGAGAAGGATGTAATTCCCCTTACGTTGGTTACACCACAAATACACCGCACCTCGAAACACTTCAGAGCAAGTATGAACCAAAGAAAAGCCTCCGGATAACATAATTTTGAAGAATTTTTCAATATTATATAAAACAAATGATTTTCATAGAACTTTCGAGACTGGCACAATCACTAGTGATTAAAAAAAACCGCCAGAAATAAATATAAAATATAATAAAATAAAATGTTTCTTGAATATTTTTAATTTATAAAGCAGATTCACATAATCAGGAAAGAACATTGAACTTTCGATCCTGAACCGTCGTTCGAACTCGCATAAAGTAAGTAACAGTAACTATAAAATTTGCAATGTGGAATTCTACATATATATAAAAGTTTCATTGTTTTATGCTTATTTTAAAAGAAATTATAATCAGTTTTCTGAAGATGTTTAAAGTATACGTTAAAATATAGCTAAAGCGATAGTTTTGTTTTTCACAAATATTGTTTTTGAAGAAAACTTCTCAATGAACGAGAAATTCTATTACAAATTTGGAAAAGATTCCTTAAAATAAATTAAACAAGCTGCTGTCCATAAATTTATTATTATTATCAGTTAATAATAATAATAATAATAATAATAATAATATTATTATTATTATTTTGACAGTTCGGACGTCGAGAGTTGGTTGCATTTTTCATTTATAAATTTTTTTTATTACGTTTTCTATCAGAGACGTTGGAAGAATTATTGACGAAAAATTCTCGTAACAAACTTAGCTCATGAGGTAATTCATTATATATTCGTATTTTCGATTTAGTAATGTTTTCATACTACGTATTTTATAGACAAAAGGTGTAGGAATTAAGTGGGGGGGGGGGGGGGTCATAAAAGTGTGAAGGCTGGTTTCCAATACAACGATGTGAAATGTGTTACTTATTTTTAGAAATGAAGATATCTCTCCACCCTCAAAACAAATGTAACGAGACGTTACTTTTATTTTTTCTGGGGATGCTGATTATGTTACGTATATGCATCTGAATTTTGCAATAACCAGATGCGGGTATATTAAACATACTCGTATGAATTAAGTGCTTAAAAGAACATATTTAAGGGTCTCGTTACGACAGAAATTTGTATAGAATCAATAAATGGCTTCGCTTATAACAACAGTGACGTAATTAAAAATAAAAACACGTAAAAAATGTAACATTAGTAGAGGCACAAAAGAACCTTAGAATCAATTTAGGAACTTTTGCGCTTATCCAGTACGTCATAATGTAACTGGTGCTCCCAATACCTTTTCATCGAATTCTCCAGAACTAGTCCAGCAGAAGCTCAGCGACGAAATGTCGTTTCAACTTAACTTGACCCTTATTTAACGTAACTTAACCCGCAAATGCATTTTCACTGGAGCAATAGTGGAACTTATTAGTTCTAGAGAATCCGGAAAAGAGGAAATAACGCAAGTTCGAATATCTTTGCGCTTGGTTAGTTCATTCCATTAGTGTTACTGCCAATTCACCCCGTCAAGTTTGTTTTTGAGGTTGTTTAACCTCCTTCGCAACATCTAAGGTCATATGACGGGGTTGACCTATAGCTTTTACGTGGAGTTCGGGTCGCGACATCATCTGGACACAGAGGAAAGTCACCCATCCAACTACCGACTAGACCCAACGTCGTTGATCTATCGGGAAGCAATGTTACGACGTCGATACAACGTAACCCTCACTCCGACAAGCACTGTAACTTGTCAACATGCATTTTTAAAGACAATTTAATGTAACCGAACTTAATTTAACGAAACAAAAAAATGACTAAAATGTAAATTTCAAATTATATTAAATTATTTTATTTTCAGGGCTGGGTACCAGCAATATAAATGACACTGGTATTGGTACGATAATTTTTAACTCAATTGGTACTGGTACTGGTATTTGTGACTAAGTAGTACTGATATTACCAACTTTCCAAAATGGTATTGGTACTAGTTGTGGTATTGGCTAATAGTTATAGGAGCTACAAACACTTTATACATCTAGAATCTACTTTTAATATTACAAAAATGAAATGGTATTTTTATATATGCATAACTGAAGAAAATTTTTAACCTTTTGATCACTGTAGAATCTATCTTTAATATTGCCAAAATGAAACACTAGCTATTTCTTATATATGCATACGGTAACTAAATAAAATTTATAACCATCTTCATCACTTGTAAAAAAAAAAAGAAGTTAAATTATTTAACTGAAATTAGGAAAACCAATGTCTGCATACGTTAAGTCCATTAGACTTCAAAAACAAAATGTTATTTGAGGAGATTTCTGACAAAGATGACCTAAAATCATATACCAGTGTGTATATATATACGAGTATATACCAGTGTGTATATATATATATATATATATATATATATATATATATATTTATTCTAACAAAACAGTACACTGGGTTTAAGGTAAAAATATTTTCTTTCCTATGACTGGTCAGCCTTGGGAGAAATGAAACATATACCCAGACTGGACAATTAAAATTAGTAGGCAGAATTGACGGAATCTAATCCAACTTGGCCAAAACGCATATTGATAAGAAATGTATAAGCTTCGCCTCCGTAGGTGGAAAGTTCTCCAAGAACAAACGTTTTCATACGCCTTTCAATTACTATTTCGTTAGTAATTGTTCTTGTACAGTATATATATATATATATATATATATATATATATATATATATATATATATATATATATATACATATATATATATATATATATATATGTGTGTGAAATGAGGAATCGTCGGACGGAGCATTTGAAAGGTTGAAAGGTATACAAATGTTACTAGGCTATCTATAGTCCTGTTCATAGTGATTCATCCTACTGTACAACAAATAATATATTTCGAGATTATGAAAACGAGGTAGCAATAAAAGTGAACTCGGAACAATGCATTTCTGATAAACAAGAGTAAAAATAACTTATTTTTCAGAAATTCTATAATATTCTTTTTAAAAATTCATAATTTTAAACTCGAATACTATAAACACAATTTCAAAATAAAAGTAAATATTAAATAATTCAGTAAATTAACTGCCAGCTCTGTGAAAAATATAAATCATAATTATACGAGTTTATTTCATTTCTCTCTAAATTTGTCAATAACAATTCTGATATGTAAAAATAACAATAATAATAATACATTGTATTTTCCGGATTAAAAAAATAAGCGAAATGCTAATTTATGGAAATTTATGGAAATATTAAGATAAATATTAAATTTTTTTTTTGGGGGGCTTTTTTCGGTTGAGAACGTAACGTAGTACGTTCATTTATTTAATCGTTTGCTTGAATGGGTGTCCAACAAAATTGTTTAAAATATGATAACATTCTTTTTCTAAAATAACATTCATCTATATTGTAAGTAGAGAGAAGTTATTTAATGGAATTTTGTTCTCAGAACTAGAAAGGAACGAAACACTGAATAAGAATTCTTTTATAACACTCTTATTTCGTATATCATTTACCAAGTTCATAATCAAAATAATCCGTGCATTGCTTATCCTACCCTGACTGTTAAACTCCAGATGCGGATAGGTTAAGGTAACAGCATCACTGGGGCCTCTGCCTATCTCAGGGTTAAGTCTGAATTAATGCTTGGAAAATGAAGTATATGTCTAGCCTTAGTGACAGTTGGTAATATGGAGCAGTGCATCGGAAAGGTTTGCTGCCATGTTTGCCCGTACTCAGAAATACTGTTAGAAAGTTGAATGGCGCCTATTTTTATTCGTGTCTATGGTTACGGGTAAATTATAGGATGAATTATTAAGAATGAAAAAAGGGGCTGATAAAATGACTCTCGTATAAGCGAGATTTCGGTTGAACGCTTTCATTAGGTTAATTTAACTTTTACAATTTCATTTCGTATTTAGGTGTTTCATACGAAACGAATAAGGTTACGGAAATTACGCAAGTTGCGGGTTAACAAAGATCCTTAGATTCACTCTAGGATAGCCCAAGAAAGAAGTTGGAAAAGAGAGAAAAAGAGAGGACAATAAAATGAAAATACAGAATAACGAAAACTCTCGTATCATGCTTGCACCTCTAAACATGTAAGCCTTTCATACAGGAATAGTAGTAGTATACTAGTAAATTACAGAATAGACAAGGCTCTTCTTCCGCCACCCACTGTTGACAGAAGGGATGAAAGAAGATTAGTAGGAAAGAAACTGTATAATGAAGAGAATGGCTTCAGAACTCATTCACACCATGAGTAAACTTCTCATGTGCCCGATTACGCATCAGTAGACAATAGAAAATAAATGATAGCATTTTCTTTAAAGAAATTTTACTACATATTTTATAATGCATCTTTTGCATTCGAATTAAATAAGGGAGCACTGATCCAGAAGCACTTCCAGCTGGCCAGAACCGCACTATTTAAGAAATCCTGTCAGTGTACATCATGTGATTTTTTACGAAGTTTTTGTACATATTTTTAAAACTATGAAATTATGTTCTAGCTAGCTAATTTAAATGCACCACGATTTTACTAAAATATACTGTATCCCCAAGTAGCATCCCTGAAACTCAACACGTCAAACTCAAAAATTTTAACATCCAAGGATTCCCACCAAACTTCCCATCTCTATCAATGGCGTATCATCTGAGAACTCCCACTGCTCTGGAACCAGACCCAACCAACGCTCCTACTACATTTACTACAAAAGGAACATCCCAATTTACACTCCCTTTATTTTAAGTTTATGTTGCTAAAATACCTGTCCAACGTATTCTTAAGCATATTTACCGAAGTACTCGTCAGAATCCCCCACGGGAAGGCTATTCCACCCTTTAGCGATTCCGTAGGTGAAAAAGACCCTCGCAAGGTTCGTTTCGAACTTTTTGCCTTCGATTTTAAAGCCGTTGTTTCTCGTAATGTTCCTATCCCCCAAGTCAAAGGCATGTTCGTAACTGACGTTGTCGAAACGGTTTAAACCCTTAAATACTTGACTTAATTTACTTCTTAAACGCCTTAGTTTCGAGTGCATATTACAAATTCAACTCTGAGTCTGTCTTCGTATGGTTTAGTAGTAGTGATGGAATAAGCTTTGTAGCAAGGAAATAAACCCTTTCTATCACTTCTATAACCTTGTAAACCCATTTTGGTATTTGGTATTTAGCCCTTTAGGCACTAAATCCGATTTCACAGTTGTTCCCTAAAGTTGTCAATTCTCCACCAAAAACTGAAATATGTGGCAAGTGGAGTTAGAAAATGAAAAATGAAATGATAATCATCTATCTATTGCCTGACGCCATATCCAGGTCACCCGGGTGGCCACAACAGAACAATAATAATAATAATAATAATTATTACATTATGCTAATAAGTTTCCATCATGAAAGACTCAACAGTACACTATCTTGCAGTAAAAATACAGCTGAGGCAGCTGGTCTATGCACTGGTACTGTAAGCTGCTGCTGCTGTGTGTAGCGGGAGAGGTGATGAGTGGTCCACGTCACTCCTGCTCACATAGTGGTACTCGTAGATAAATGGGATGATGTCACATATATAATCAAGCATCATATCTAGCAATTTTATCTACAATTTTAGGCTGGTTGGTCAGCTAACGCAGCTGCAGCGATCAGCTGATGCGTGTGTAGACAAATGAGCTGCCGAAGTACACGCTCATTTCTTTTACATTTACACACAGTATTTCATTATCTTATACAGTATTCTCTTCTACATTCATTCAGTGATTCAGTACAAATGTCAGTATATACGTAACTTACCTATAGTAAAGGTGCAGGCACATATAAGCAGCACCACGACAGTGAGAGGGAGGCGGCCAGCGGCCACCAGAGGGTAGCAGCAACCTGAGCGCGCGTTTCAAAACACTGTGAGGAAAGGCAAATATAGTGACGAGAACCAAAAGTTTTTTTAAGTCGTGGAGTAGGGGCGTAGCCAAGGGGTACCACTGGGATCATGGCCCTCCCCCAAACCAAGATAACAGTATTCAATTGTTGGATGGAGGATGACGAGTCTAACGCACGGTAAAAAAAAGGTGTAGTTTGTAAAACGATCTTTCAAAACTTTTTTCTCTTTTTTAATCACAATCAATCATACATATTGTTGGCCCCATAAAAAATCCTGGCTACGCCCTTGCCGTGGAGTAAACTCGAATATAAGGGGTTCCAAAAAACCTTAGTCCCGCCATTTGCAGCTTACATGTTTACTTATATCGAAATAGTTTTTAGTGATTATAAAAATATATAAAACTATTTATTGCAGGTATTAAAATTACTCTAGCTGATAAAGTGATAATATAATGGCTTCTCAATTAATTGGTGATTCGGAGAGGCAACGTGTGATAGATCGCATACGAGCAATAACATTTCGGGAAGCTCGTGATGCTGGAGCTACCTTTATAACACGTTCATGGGTTGCCAAAAAGTTGCGAAGAAGTGAGGACTTCGTCAAAAGAACTTGGAATAAAACTTTGGATGAATGTGAAATGGATACAACCAAATCTGGGCGCCCAAATTTGCCACTCTCTCAGGGAACAAAGGACATCATTGAAAGCGGTACGCGTAAGCGGAAAAACAGCTGTGCTAAACTTTCTAGAGAGATCGAAGTATTGATAGGAAAGATCGTTAGTGGTGAGATCATTCGACTGTACCGTCATAGGCAAGGTTTAAAGCCTTGGCATGAACTTCCAAAGCCAAGAAAAAATCAACTTAACAGCGATGACAGAATGTGGTTTGCCCATTATCTTGAAGATTGGGATGTGGATGAGTTCATGCATTTAGCTGTCTCCGATGATTTTTTTGTTTACATAACACGTCGGTCTAACTACCAAAATGATCGAGTGTGGGCTACAACACCAGATGAAATAGATGACAATGAACATTATCGCGAATTATTAAAAAGTCCAGACTGTGATGGTGTGTGTTTGTTTTGTTCACTGCAAAGAAGCTCATGTGGGTGCTGAAGCCAAATGGTCAGAGTTGGGATGGACAGTATTTTCGTGATATTATTCTATCCCAGCATTCGTTCCTTTTCTAAGAAACCCAAACAATGTTATGGATGTCGATCAGGTTACACTTCTGCACGATAAGGCCCCCTGCTTTAAGGCATTAGCCACTCAACAGTTGTTGCGGAACCATGAGATCGATTTCTTTGGAAATGAAGAATGGCCAGGAAATTCTCCTGACCTGAACGTCTGTGAACACATTGGATCAGTTATAAAGGACAAGACTGAATGTCTCTTGTTTCAAGAACCTGCAGCAAATCGATTTTCGAAGGATACAATGACGCAACAGATTGAAACTGTTTTAGCAAATTTGCGTAACGATCAAGATCTATTCACGTCACTTTTGGCAGGCTACCCAAAGCGAATTCAGGCTGTCTTGGAAGCCAATGGCAGGAACACCAAGTTTTAATTGTTTCTCATTAAATGCAGGATTAAATTCTCTTTTTTAAGGTATGTTTAGTTTTACCGTACCTCTAATGGTTTAGGCCATGGGCGGGGGGGCTAAGGTTTATTGGAGCCCCGTAGTATTAAAGGGTTAAGTTCCGTAAAGGTTTTATATTTACGTTTTATAACAATTCAGCAGATAATAATTGTGAGTAAAGGACTAAAGCCACAATAAGTAAGGAATTTATTAGAAGCACAAACTTTGGGCCTATAATAAGGTCTTCAGGCGCCAGTGAACTTGTGTTTGTGCTCGTAATTGAAAACATTCACAAAAAATGTCGAGTAAACATATATTGTTCTTGCGCCATTGCCAAAATAATCGATCAGTTTATTTTTACCGCATTCATTTATTTCTTATTACTCCTCCATCATTCGTTATTTAATTTTTGAAGCCAAACTGCGCTTTTCTTCACGTCGCCATGGTAACGAATGGGGGCCCAATGATCATGGATCACGGATTTCGAACAAGAGTTCTGTTACGTCAAAATTGAAAATCACTAATTCAAATTAAAAATCTACTCAGCTATGAAACATTCTATGGGTAATAATTAATTTGTCGGTGTTGGGTATTTGAACTAAATTTAATGAGTTTAATTTTAAAATTAATTAATTTCACCTGAAATTTTGTTAAAAATTGAAAGCAAGACAACCGTCATGTAAATGTTTTAATTATTATTTTTATTTGTTTATATATTTCATTAGTGACTAATCGCTTCTGAGGGGAAATCACCGTTTCTTCCAACCGATTTAAATCTGTCACATCGTCAATCTCTTTTTAATTTTTCTTTTTTACTTTTAAAACAACTTTTTAACAGGGTAAAATTATCTAATTAATGTTTGTCGTTGTTTAACGGTTTCATTGAATATTATTATTATACCATGTGATACTTATTCATACAAAATATTGAATTATACTAATACAATTGCCAGTTTTTACACACCCTCCCTTTCGAAGATATGATAATGTCTGGGGTTGTTGAACTTCTTTCGTACAGCTATCCGTGGGATTCGAACCACTACCCATAAAGAGAAACCCACAAATGAACCTGGGTCGCTAAAAATTCAGGTAGAGGTTAGGGTGGTGGTTTCCTCAAAATTAAAAATTAATATACAATTAAATCATATTTTTTAAATTTGTTGCTGAATTTTAGGTTTTCCAACAACAAATTAGTGAAATTATGTTGAACACAGTCCGACAGACGTGGAGTGAGTCATCCAGCTGGCAAAAATATATCAAATTTTGGTTTGTTTTTATTGATTAACCATTTACTCCCAAAACGGACATTTCCGTCCTCCTTTAAAAAAGGCGCATCAATCGAGAAGTACCGTTGGGTGTGTTCGGGGGTTGAATGGATTACCGTCGTCCTCCGCGTTCAGATCATGGGCGTCGATTGTTCTAAAATAGTGGGGGGGGGGGCACTTCGCCTTCAAACAGCGAATCAAACAATCAATGTCGTAATTTACCACTTACCCGTTTTTTGTATTTTTCTCAGCATGTTGGAATATTTTTCTATAGACAAATTTCGCCATCCCAAATTATTATCACTTCTACCAAGAACACACAAATGCTACGTGCAATTATTAAAATGCAAACTGACTGCTAAATTCCATGATAAATATACACTGGTATTCATGACAATAATTTATAATATTGCTATTACATTTGCATATGCATATAATACGACATATAACGTCTTATTAGGTGCCATTAATAGTTACCATTAATAGCAATTCATCCACGAAAGTGGGGGGGGGGGACAACTGGTAGGTTGTCTCCCCTTTTGTAAAAGGTGGGGGGGACATGTCCCCTGCGTACCCCCCGCAATCGACGCCCATGGTTCAGATGATGTAGCGACCCGTAGATGGCTCGAATCTCACGTAAAGTTGTAGTAGATCCTTTCCATCACATGACCTTTGCTGTTACTAAGTATATTTACAAAAGAAATTATCATCACTTCCTATTAGAACATGAACCGTCACTGATCTTTAGAGGTTACGGAAACGATAAATTTAAACATTTCTTACAAAATGACTCCGTTACCGAAGGAGAATTGAATTGGACTCGGGTCCTTATTGACGTGCAACATTTTGCAGTTTCCTTGGAAGTAACCATGTGTAAGTTCAGTATAACGACCAGCGTTGAAGTTTCCTTGAAAGAAATCTGGTTTGATAATTTTTGTTGCACTTACTACACACTTAGTGATGGGACGATTGTCATATTTCATACAATCGCTGTTGCGATTGCGATTGCGATTGTCAGAATTTGAAAATCGCGCGATTGCGATTGCGATGTTTTAGCTTTAGCCTCACATAACGCTCATTTATGCTTTAAATATACCTAAACGCGTTACCTACCATAGGGTTAGCTTGATTTTTTAACATTCCAATTTTACATAGAGCAAATAAAGAGGTGTACTTATTGTTATTATTAAACCAATATTTTATTCTGTTTTCAACTAATTCGCAACCCGTTTTCATTTCTGTTTTTGACTTATTTATTATTTATTTATTATTTATTTATTATTTCGTATTGTTGTTAGCTAAACTTTCCTTTAAGTACGCATGAAAGAGCAGCTTTCATAGCAACTTTTGTAGAGATTTAAATCTTTTGTTCACAATCGCAACAATCGCACTCATTAAATGCGATTGCAATTGCGATTGCGATTGTAAAGAATGTGCGATTGTAAAGAATGTGCGATTGTATCGCGATTGCGATTGCGATGCATCGTCCCATCACTACTACACACCACACACCACTTTTCTCATGGTAAAGAGGTGTTGCATGGAAAGCATGTGCGTTCTTTTTTATTTATATTTGTGTTTCGAGAATTGACGTATCCAGTTTTGAAAAACCGCATTTTTCATCTGTAATCCAAAATATCTGAATTCTTACGAATAAGTGATTGAAACTATTAGAATAGAGCGTTCGCTTCAGTAAACATGCTGTAAAGGTTCCAAGGCTGGACAGCAGTGACACGGTATGAATGTAGGCCTACCGACACACCAGTCTCCAGCGACAATCTTCGTTTTGCAGACGTTCAGAAATTTCAATCAGATAAATTCTACGCAATAGGCTAACGTCAAGCGCATCAAGTATGATCTGTAACATCACCAGATGTAACTTTATCACCAGATGCCAAACTGAGTGCTTATTTTTCTTTTTTTCTAGTGCCAAATTCATTCCTGAATATTGTTCGACCCACTTTATACAACTTGCACTTCAAGTAACACTTCACAATGAAAACTTGGAAAGAGCAAAACATTTTGACTACCCCAGTGACACGTAAAAAGCCCCCCTACCATGTTATTCTGATTTTGTATAAAATTTAAAAAAATTTTGAATACTGTTCTGGGATTTCAACAGCGAGTTATGCATGGTTGTAACTCTCTTCATGGAAGGTTTCACCATGAGTTGATTGTGTAGAACGTTACTGTATATTTAGTGGTCTGCACAGTAAAAAAAAAACTAATACATAATATATTCCATACCTTTATTATTAACAGTGTTTTCCTTGTTTGCAAAAGGAAATTCCCTTCCAATCTAATTCTACAAGCATTTTTTCTTTCACAGATGCGAAACCGTTAATGCAAAACATATGAGAAACACGAAACACAAGGAAAAATAAGATAAAACAAAGGAAAACAAGGGTGAAAATGTAGGAAAACACGGTAAAACAAGGAAAAACAAGTGGTTACACGCAAAATGCGGCTTTAGATGTATGCTAAAAGCTTCCTCTAATGGAATTTCGGATCGGGAAATTAGGTATACATAAAACTTCTTAACTACTTATTGGTTCTCAATACCCGCTTTGTATTTTGCGTAGTCAAACAGATTCTTTGAGAACCGAGGAGGAAGCTTTCCAAGAAATGGGAACTTATAACGAAAACAAAGATGGGAGAGAGTTGTTTGTTTATTTAACAAACAGCTTCGTTTTTCGTCCTAAATTCAATTTCATAGCTTCGTTACAAAAACATCAAAGGGGTTCGCCATTTAAATATAGTAAACAAGATTCGCTCTCATGCCTTTGATATACGAGCATAAACCTACTTCAGGAGATCATTCATTAGGACAGAGAGAAGCCTCTACACACAAAAAGTTTTATATATATATATATATATATATATATATATATATATATATATATATATATATATATATATATATATATATATATATATATATAAAGACAAGCACAATCCCCATCCATTGGCAGAGCAGAAACCACTCATGTTCAGTAGTTCCAAAGAAGCTCTTCTCTCTGCTTCGTGTTTCATCGATAGAACTTTTTCTCTCGTCTCAGTCGTAGCTTAGATATTAAAGAGAAAGTAAGTTTGCCGCTAATGGATGCTGATGACGTCATTGAAAAGACGAAAGGGTTGTGGTAGATTTCGAATTTCGGAAGAAGATTTGAGCTCAGCATTTTGAGAGGATTACGATGAAGAAATTCTCTTTTGCTCCAACGCTTCATGTCTTTTACACTACTACTACTACTACTACTACTACTACTACTAATAATAATAATAATAATAATAATAATTTCGAAAAAATGAGTTTATATAAAATGGAGTATATGATAGTTTATTTAGCGGAAAAGCAGACATTTTTCCTCCTCTTGGTGCAGGACAACCATGCCCTAATTAAGGAACTTCATTCACACATCCCGACGATGAGATATTCTACAGCAACATCCTTATTACGCCAACTGAACCTAACCTAATTAAACCAAACCTAACTTAACATATGCTAATCTAACCTAACTTCACTCGCGCGCAGGACATCTATCAATAGAATGTTTTACCACGAACGAGATGTCGTCGGATGACTGTTATTAAAAGGAGTAAAGTTCTAGGATCTACAATTTCATGGAAGCCACATTATATATATATATATATATATATATATATATATATATATAT
>JAJOZX010003828.1:412500-422500 GCA_023014485.1 Bathynomus jamesi
TTTGACCAAGTACCTTTTTCCACCAAACTTTGGAGCACCGTATCTTTGGAACTGTTTGAGCTAGAGTGTTCAGAAAAATACCATTAGATTTTTCTTACTGAGATATATATAATGTCTGCTAATTTTCAAAAAATCGGTAATTAGCTAACCTAACCTAACCCAGTTAGTTGGTCGAATAAGTATGCGGCCCTATTATAAATTTTTTTTTTGTATATTTCAGAGAATTATATAATCTAGGTAATTTAAATTACATAATTAATTAATTTATATGGACATTCAAAAGTGTAAGGAACTTCGAACCTGCTATCCTGTTTAAAGGTAAAGCTATGTACGTATATAAGTACCTTATACTAGGCTATAGGTACTACCCTATAGAATAAGTTCAGTTTTAAGAGTTAGATTAGTTTTAATAGAATTACTTAACTTTGTGTATTTATTCATTGTGTACAACGGTATGTACCCATGTGAAAATAAGCTTATTTAAACCTTGGAGCAAGGATTTTTTTGGCATCTGTATTTATTCCAATCTGTAAATCAAACTGCACATTTTTTCTTGTTGTAGACCTCTGAAACAAGATCAGTAGGTCCCAAATTTTATTTGTGCCATCTGAGCAAAAATAGCTTTTAACAGGGTTGGATACAATGAATAATTATAATTGTATTTTTAATTAATTGATCTTAATTTCCATTAATTGTAATTGTAATTGATTCAAAATAAAATTAAAATAAAGGTAATTGTAATTGATTTTTGAGCTATAACTGATGTAATTGATCAATTAATGTCAATTCTTAAAAATTATACCCCTAGATCTGGCAGTCATACATCATCCAATGAAAATAAACCTTTGATAGTTTATTGAGTTATACTTAGATATAGATATATATTTTTATAGACATATATTTATTTTAGATATATATTTAGATATATAGAATAGATAGTTATATTTGTGTAATTGTAATTGATTCAGACAAAATTAATTGTAATTGCAATTGATCTTGAAATTGTGAAGTACAATACTAACTGTAATTAATTTGAAGAAAAATAAAAAAAATTGTAATTGTTTCCATTTTGTGTAATTGAACCCAACCCTGGCTTTTAAGCTACATATGTTTTTTTTTCTTCTTAGATAAACATGGATTTCAGCAGTTTGAATATGGGCAGGTTCTGTTGTGACCCATATAAAAAACACAAAGGAAAAGTGAAAAAAGGCATTCGTGCATTGACTAAGAATTTGATTGATCAAAATCCTGAATTGAAACTAACAAATAATCATAAAGCATGTGCAACCTGTCGAAATATACTAGCAATCGTCCATCCCCAATGCCTGAATGTGAACCACTTGAAAAATCACCATCTACCTCATCAACTGCCCCATCTGAGCTAGAAACCGTTGGAGATGTAGTTGAAATGCAGTATGAGCTTAGTAAATTCAATGCTTCATTGGCCACACTTGATGAGACCCCAATAAAACCATGTAAACTCTCTGACAGCGCTGGTTACGCAAAGAGAAAGTTGAGGAAAGGAGTAGTAGTTGTGAAAAGAAAGCTTGAACTCGCAACTAAACAACCAATTTCATGCAGTGACTCAGATGATACAGAACTGGAGATTCTTCAACAACTAAAAGAGAAATTTAATCAAGTGACAAGTCGAAGTGAAAAACTGACAATTCTTACTATCCTACCAAAAAGATGGACACAAGTAAAGATCAGAGAAGAATTTAAGTGCTCAGATTACATGGCTAGGCAAGCAAAGAGTTTGATGAGGGAGAAGGGAGTGCTTTCAACTCCTAATCCGCGTTTGGGGAAATGCCTGAATAGTGAAACTGCTGCCAAAGTAATTGACTTCTATCATTCGCCAGATGTGAGTAGACAAATGCCAGGGTTGAAAGACTATGTTTCTGTAAAAGGAGCTGATGGTAGGCGGGAAAGAAAACAAAAATCGCTAATCTTATGCAACCTAAAAGAAGCATCTGAGCTTTATAAAACAAACAATCCAACAATTAAAATAGGATTTTCAAAATTTGCAGAGCTTCGGCCAAAAGAATGTGTGTTGCCAGGTGCCATGGAACACATTCTGTCTGCATTTGCACAAATCTTTGGTAGGATAAATAATTACCTTGAAAGGCATATACAAATACTTTATTATTATTATAAATGTAACAATAATGGCTTCCATAAAATATATTGTAAATACCTAATAACTGCCTTTTTTAAATATAGTTATGTTGATGCCTCTTTTTTCATGGTTTCACTCAGCTAGACAAGAATCGGTTCTTATAACTCAATTGGTAAAAATAAAGAAATAGGTTATTTTAATATACATATTAAAAGGCAAATTGTCTTAAAAATAGCAGACATTATAGATCTCAGTGAGACAAATCTAATGGTACTTTTCTCAACACTCTAGCTCAAACAGTTCCAAAGAAACGGCGCTCCAAAGTTTGGTGAAAAAAGGTACTTGGTCAAAATGGAGGTAGGTATGGTCCACTGAAATGGCTGTAGCGTCTATACTAACTTAATCAACACTAAAAATCTTGTTCTAAGTTAAGGTAGACATGTGTACCCAAAATTGGGTGAAAGGAGAAAAAAATCGGTTGTGAGATCAAATGACCTACACAAGGTCAAAGGTCAAAAATAAGATCAACTTTTTTTTTTACCACTGAGGTAAAATATGAATAGAAACAAAGTTTTAGATAGATCTGCTTAAAAGCTTTAAAATAGTGTTTAAATGGTCTCTGTATATGCAATAGGAGCTGAGATATTTCATGTTGAAATATGGTATGACCTTTGAAATTAACCTTTTCTTACAAAATTCGAATGGCCATATCTCCGGATCTATAAGTGTGCCAATTTTCAAAAAAATCGGTGATGGTCACGTTTTTTCAACCCAAAATTCCGTTGAACTGACATTTGCTTTATTTCAGTGACAATTTCTACAATCTAGCTAACTGCTGAGCACTTAACATCTTTTCTGCAGATAAAACCAGATCATAATGCTTAAATGACACAACCCACATTATATGGATATGGATATTCGGATATAAACCACAATTTATGCTGAAGTGCAGGGCACATGCATTCTATGGAAGGTTGCAAAGCTACAAGATATGACCTCATAAGCAAAACAAAGCTAACACCTAGCTGGGGGATTGGCATTGACAACTTTGATGCAGTTATTCACATTAGGTAACCATTTACTGGGGCAAATATCAGAAGACATGGTTGTGTCAGGATCGTCAGGATCGTCAGTCTGCTCTTCGTTTGCGTTTGGGGTCAATGGATTGTTGCATGTTGCAATCCAAGCCGCTGCCACATGCACAGAACATTGTGCAAGGGATTCCGCGTCCCATGCAGCCGCAGCGACTCCCCCTGCATGCTGATTGTGATTCACACCCACATCTGATTAGCTTCAGAACTTCATCTGGTGCTAAGCACACTCCTTCACCAACTGTTTTTGGGATGAGAACTCTATTTGTTTCGTCTCTCTCCCACCCATAATGCACAGGATCAAGTGGTGGTGGGTCACACTTTAGTGCATCGAGCCAGTTCTCCACAGTGTAGTGGGCTCTGAGCACATTTTGATGGAAAGCCTCAGTTGTTGGTGGTAGAGAACATAGTTTGGGTGCAGCAGTTCCCCACTTCCCTGTCTTCTGAGCCCATACTCGCTGACGACACTCAGTAAGGGATGAGGATTTCTTATCCCCAGAGCATGCAACAATGAACGCTGTTGCCTCTTTCTCGATATGGTCAAAGCATGCATCAAGGGATCCCAGCTTGTCTAGCTTCCAACCCTTCTTGGCTGTGGCAATGGCAGTGGCTTTGCCGATGCCATTTATTGCTGCAACTGTGTCACAACCACTCAAAGCGTGTAGTTTGAGGATTTGTGGGATGATGTCTTTGTGCTGGGTTACAGTTGCTCGGATGTCCACCGATTTTCTGCCACGCACTGGAGACTCCATAATCATGGGACAGCCTAGTTTCTTAAATTCATAGAAGTGAGTCAGCATGGCAAACACGCGTGTGTCATCACAAATGATGGAGATGTGGGCATCAGAATCTTTCTCAGCTTGTGCGATAGCGTGTTGTGTTATTATCACGTCAGCCTCTTCGTGAGATGATGAGAGCTCCAATGCTGCTCGACTCCTGCCTCGCACAATGGAAGTCGGTATGGTCTGCCATCCTGCAAGCACTAGCTCGTCTTGGGTTACAGTTGCGAGATACTCACTGTCAGCAAGGATTTGCTCAAAGAGTAGCCTGTTTAGTTGCTATCAACAGATTCCTCACAATCTTTTGCAATATTCAGGTATGAGGCAGCATAGTTTTTGAAAACTAACAACGTAGCGATACCATCCCCATGTAAGTCTACAATTTCGTCTTTGAAGTAATCTTTAACTTTTACAATGAGCGACCTACGTGACAACTTCTCACCACCTAACTCTTTGTAAAGCTTCTCTACTTCAATTGATTTCCATGGTTTCATTTTGTCCTTCGACAATTCTACACATAAAGCAATGAAGGGGCGGTCTTCAGGTTCAACCCTTAACTTATTCTGGCAAGCTCTCTCAACCTCGACATGAAAGGTAGACATACAATCTTTATGGTATCGGGCTTCTTCAGCCGGTAAATCTCCTTTCATGCCCAACAACCTACTGAGTACAATTTGTCCCTGCTCATCATTTTTCAGTTTACACTTTTCTATCAACACATCTTTGTAATTTGTTTTTTTATCACCAAGCTTATCTGTCATAAACCTAGATGCTGGAATGCGTATTGCACCGGAACTTTGATGTCATATTTCTCGGATAATATACACTCACTGAAACAAAAGAGACAGCGTTTTTTAGGGTCATATACTGGGCCTTCACTGAGAACAGCACTACGTAGTCTTTTTGGCTCCACTGTAGGACTATCACATTCTCTCAGTTTCATGAATGCTGATAAATTCCGCTTGGACACAAGTGGAAAAACAGTTCTTGTGACAACAAAGGATTTTTGTTCCATCTTCCAAGAGAGGCTCTAGTCTCGCTCGAACATCTGGCTGCCCTCTGATGTCGCTGCTCTCTATAATTTCCTGAATCCTCCGACAATTTGAAAGACCTTTCTGACCTCCAGGACAGCTACGCAGGAAATCCTTGAAGAAACATTCGTCTGCAGCTTTTGTAGAATCTGAAAAATAAGAATTTTGTTTACCCATTCTTCAGAGTACAAATCGCATTGAAATAATTTATCCTCAGCAAATGAAAACTAAACAATGCTCACCTGGTATATTCTCCATATTCAGCAGTCAAAAAACAATTTTGGAATCAGCACAACCAAGACGTCATCAAACCACCAGGTGGGCAGCACCATCAGCAATAATCTCAACAACCTGAAAAAAATAAGAGGAATAATTAGACATATTGGAATTCACCTTACCATGGGGAAAATAATTCCTGATTTCATTTTAAACCCTATAGAACTACTCAGTCACCCAAAACCATAAAAACGACAGTAAGATCACCAAAATATCTCTACGATTGCCCGGGATATGGGATATTAGGGTGTGTCAATTTTGTCAACTTTTTTCAAATCAATTTTGGTAGTGAAAATATGTCTTTTCATGTCAAACTTGAAATTGGCCAACCAAAATGAAATAAAATAACCCTTACCTACATCAATTTTACCTTAAAGTTTCAGAAATTGACTCTTTTACTAAATAATAGGACATAAATTGATTAACTATTCATCTGTCACAGAATTATCCCACTGATCGCATATGGAGTGTTTTCAAGGTCATATAGTTGTTGTACAATGTACAAGTCACAACATGAATAGAACTGTCCCTCACTCTCAGTTGCCTCTTAGATGTCATAGACGGTGGTTTGCTGTTATTGCTCTTGTACCTACTTCATAGTTATTCTACTAGACGAATACTACAGTTTAACTGTAAGTATGGATTATTGATTAATACAATTATTTATTATATCATATTCTTCTGTCTAATTATGTTGTAATCCCATGAAATGTTTTTTTATTGAATTTTAGAACATCGAATGACTAAACTTTGAAACATCGTAATTGATATAAAATACTTAAATGTTTTTCTTTCTTTTCAGATATTCCTAAGATGCCAAAATTGAAGACAAGAGGTCAGTCGTCATGCCACTTGAGCCTGTTAGTCGGTACAGGCAAGGAGCTTCCCGTATCAGAACTACCAACAGTGCGAGACATGCTGAGACTAGGGTTACTCCTTCGTGAACAAAATACAAAGGATAGAAGGAACTACACAGAGAAAGAGCTCATAAGGGACATGATTCCCCCTAAATGCAAAAAACTTCACTTTTTTCTACGTGAAGGTCAAAATATGAAAATAAAAACCCACTCTATAGACAGAGTTTATTTCCACAACAGTTTCGACGCCACTGCCAGTGGGCGTCGAAACTGTTGTGGAAATAAACTCTGTCTATTAGAGTGGGTTTTTATTTTCATATGATTCCCCCCCTTCTGCATCAGTGGAAAAAAGCTAATGTGTTATTACCTGTACTCAAACCACCTGTACTCAATCAGTATAGAACTATTGAGCTAAAATTAACAAAGCTGTGGCACAAAGCAGTTGAGACATCACTTGGTAAAGGAAAACTAGCAAAGAAAAAAAATTTCTGCACACACTTGATACTCTTCTTGACATTTTTAACTGCCAGTGTCCCATAGAGTTGTGTTCTGAAGCCAATTGTTCTCCCTCATGCAGAAGAGAACCTCACCCTCACATTGATTGTCGCTGTCCTCGTGAGAAGAAGATCCCTGTTTTGGAGCTGGCTTTCATAAAGGCGCAGAGAACAAAGGCAGGAGGCCAAGGAAGTATGCAGATTGGTTCGGCAGATTATTCAGAAACCAAAAAACAGATTGTTATTGCCAAGAAAAAAGAGAAAATCCGAGAGAGGGAAGAAAGGAAGAAAAAGAAGAGTGAAGAAGCCACCCAAAGAGATGAAGAGCTCTATCAAGAGGTTTCTCACTTCTTTGAAAGCTCTTCAGATGAACAGAAAGAAGCAACATCAGATGATAGCTCCAAAATGCCATCTGAACCTTCGCCGAAGAGAATGAAATACAACACTAAAGACATCTCAAACATTGCCCTTGCCAGTATTCGCCACCATACGGGGCTACGAGAGACTGCAGAGATTGCCACTGCCGCTTGGATAGATACAGGCCTCATCAGTCGAGAGGATACATCCTTAGTGATAGATCATAATAAGATAAGAAGAGCACAAGAAAAAAAAATGAAGGAAATATCTGATCAGCATGAAAAAGATTTGAAGGAGGAAGGTCTCTCTTGCCTTTTGTTTGATGGAAGAAGAGATGACACAAAAGTTCTCCTAGAGGTAGAGGGAATGGACAGAAAGTTTCCCGGTCTCATCAAAGAAGAACACTACTCTGTGTGTTCCGAACCTGGTGGCCGCTATTTGTTTCACTTTGTTCCTGAAGCAGAAGTAGAAGGCAAGAAACATTCAGAGGCAATTGCTGATCAAATAATATGTTGGCTTCAAGAAGACTTGACAGTTCACTGCAGGCCGTTGGTGGAGACTCAACTGCGGTGAACACTGGATGGCAGGGCGGTGTTATGACGCATTTAGAGAAAAAACTTGGAAGAAAGCTTGTTTGGATTGTATGTGATTTGCACACAGGGGAACTACCTCTTCGTCGTCTCATCCAGGAACTTGATGGTCCTACAAAGAGCAACAACAAGTGGTCAGGCCCCCTTAGCAACATGCTAGATGAAGCAACGGAATTAGAAATAAATACAAAATTTCCAAAGGTCGAAGTAAGCCCTCCCCTTCCAGTGTTGTCTGAAGAAGTTATCAAAGACCTCAGCACGGATCAATCTTACACTTATCGTATTGTTCAAGCAATCAGATCAGGAGAGTTGCCTCAAAATTTGGCTCTCTTGGAGATTGGACCCGTAAGTCACAGTCGTTGGTTAACTACAGCGATTCGTTTCTGCAGGATTTGGGTTTCCAAACATGCACTGAAGGGCAAAATGCTACAGAATTTGATGTTGATTGTTGAATTTATTATTGGGTTTTATCTTCCTCACTGGTTCAATGTAAAACTTAATTCAATATGGATGGAGGGGCCCAACCACATCTTGTTTCAATTACAGCTACTGAGAACCCAAAGGAAAGTAGTGGTGGACATCGTGTTACCTGTGGTGAGAAGGTCCGCTTGGTATGCTAGGCAGAGGCAGTTTTGCAAGCAATACTCTGCAGCCAATGTACCAAAGAGCGAACTGAGGCTGTGGAAATCATTCTAAAGCTTAGAGAAACATCACTAGATGATGACCAGCTGGGAGACTGCTCTGTTCAGACAAGGAAGGTACCTCCGATAAACGTCAATGCCACGAAATTGTCAGAATTAGTTAACTTGAGTTCGGAAGTTTTGGAGCCACCACTGACAACATGTATAACAAACAAAGATTTAACACAACTTAAAGAGGCCCCAATGCAAGTGCCAAAGTGGCCTTCTCACACTCAGAGTGTGGAGAGATGTGTGAAAATGGTCACAGAAGCAGCTAGTCAAGTTTACAGTCACGAGAGGCGAGAAGGCTACATCAAAGCGCAAGTAGCAAGCCGAATGCTGATGTCAAGGAACCGCAGCAAAAAGGACATGATGCATTGGTTACTTTCAAATAAAGACTCTGAATGATATCTTATTGCCACTTTAAATGTTGATAGGATGTTTGCGCACATTTGTTATTTTGTTACGAATTTACGGAAAAATGAATTTTTTAATTAAAATTGATGTAGGTAGTTGTTGTTTTTGAAGCAAGGATATTATTTTGTATGCCAAATGATTACATTAAATTGCTACCAAATCACATGATTTTCAATTTAGTCATTTCACCCCCAAAATTGACACACCCTAATGGGATATTCCTTATTTCGGGGGGCGTTTGACCTCCAATGACCTTGAATATTGACGAATGTGGGTCAAAACGACTCCCAAAGTATCTGCAACCCCTCCAGATCGACTCATCATCCTAAAAACCCCTAGAAATGACACCAAGATCATCAAAATCCATCAAGTATTGACCAGGATATGGGATTTTTCAGTTTCGTCGGCCATCTTGGAAAATGGCGGCCATATTGAAAAAGCCAAGCCAAGCGGGGGTCAGGTGTACACCCGATGGATTCTTGAATGGGGTGGTATAAGCTTTCAAAATATGTAAAAATTTGCTTTATAACAAACAATGCAGGGTTCCAGTAAAATCAGGGTCTGTGCTACCGGATTAATCTATATTATAATAAGAGAGCTGTCCGTCTGTCCGTCACACTTTCAGAAATTGTGAGAAAAAATTGTGAGAAAAAAATTCAGAAATTGTATTACGGGCGGCAATGTGAAGCTCAAGATTTTCATGACTGTGTTCTTTTCTGTAGTTTAGCAATGGGGAAGGGTGGGGGTGGGGTAATGGGGGATGGGTGGGGTAATGGGGAGGGGTGGGGTAATGGGGGAGGGGGTTAGCCCCCAAGTTGTATGAATGGGGGTGAGGAGGTTTTGGGAGATACCAGATTCAGAAATGTTGACACAATGTGAAGCTCAAAATTTTCACGGCTGGGTTCTTTTTTTGTAGTTTAGCCTGTCTAACCGTCAGCGAAGCGGCGGGAACTGTACTAGTAGTAGTAAAAAGAAAGGTGATCGTACAAAGTATTAAGGCAAAAGTTTCCTACACTTTTACAATGTACCTCACTTATAACAAATATCCTTCTCATTTGTCTTTCTTCCACTGATCCTTTTAATGGTACATTATATTAAGAATATAAAGGAAGTGTATGATATGGTAACTATATTGTGGTAGATACATTAACTGTCGGATTGGCATCGTGTAAACTATCCACCAAAATCGTTACACTATCGAAGATATGATATACAGTGTGTCCGTAAAGTCATGGTGGGATTTTAAATAGCTATATTATTGCAACGAAACATGATAATGAGATGAAAAAAAGGCAAATTGAAGAACAACTCT
>JAJOZX010003828.1:427500-450000 GCA_023014485.1 Bathynomus jamesi
CAGCAGCAACAGGGATCATCAAGAAGGCCATCGCGCAGTGATATGGTGTGGAGCCACCTCCAGGAAGTAAGCCATCATTGTCAAATACTGGTTTCAGAGTCCGTCTTCAGTAGAAGCTCCGAGAAACGATCTGAATCTCCTCCGTGCACTAGCTAACCATGCTGATAAAGATATATCTAAGACTGTTAGCACAGCATTCAGCCGCCATCTTTGGTATCTATCAGAAACATTGGTAGGCTTAGGTTTCTTCGATGACAGTGTTGCAGCAGAGGAGAAGAGGCAGATGGTAATGCCCTGAAAAACAAAATCGGGTCTGAGGAGCCCCCTAAATGGATCTCTCCAGTTGGCCAGGCATGTAGGAAAGAATTACACGATTCTGTCACCATGTCAACTCTGAAGTTTTTTGAAATACTTGAACTGCCTCAAGATTTCTTGGAGGAGGATCCAACAGTTTGGCCAGTCCATGAATCATACAGGAGGAGCCAGGCTACTGTCCGGTCGGTGAAGTGATCAACGACCTTGCAGAACGCGGTGTTGCGCCCATCCAGGAGTTCAATGCATCTCTTACGCGCAGCGAAGAGCAGAAGCAGTTCCTCCTAAAAGTCGTTGAAGATCACCGGAAGGTCTTCTTGTCACCAACGAAGAAGTCTGCCATCATGCGAACCAAGCAACAATGATTATCTGGCATTTATCTAATAATATATGTTATGTAAATTGTCAATGGAGAAATTCCAATATTTTGTTTTTTTTACAATACACAAATTATTTTTTTAATAAAATATCCCCCAACACGGATGGTTGTGGACCACAGTCATTAGCGGGAATGGGGCTAATGACCTGTTGTGTGAAAGGAACACTTATTACAATGTTTCAATAATTTAATTTGTCAAATGGACAGCATGCTTTTCACATAACAGCTCCATTTTTTTCTGAAATGTGTCCTGTTAGCAATAAAATGGATGGAGGTCTTATCAAAAACACAAAATAGCTTTGAGCAAGTCCTAAATATATCCTGATCTCAAAACATTTTTCAGTGTATCATTTTTTAAGCTAGTGGCACAAATGCTGGGTTGGCATAACAGATATTCCGACATCAGATTAATAAAACCACCCTAATACACAGGATGAGTCACGACGAAATGTCATAACTTCGGGAGCTTATTATAGCTGAGGTCATTCCCAGTCAAAAACTTTATATGAACATAGGTCCGATTCTTAACGATGAATGGAGCTATGGATATTTTTGCGATGGAAATACTACTGCTGCTGTCGCTGAATACCAGCGATGTTTTCCAAATCGAAAATTCCGGATCGACGAGTGTTTAGCGACGTTTTCCGGAGATTGCGAGAGAGCGGTTTATTTCCTAGCTTTACTGTTTTATCTGAGCGTCAGGTACGGCAAGATGTCGCTAAACAAGAAGACATTATTCAGATGGCACAGCGGAGTCCTCATGTTAGTACGGGAAGGATTTCCACACGTCTTAGAGTTCCTCAAACGAGAGTACGTAGAATGTTACACGAAGAAGGCATATATCCATACCACGTACAGCGCGTTCAGCACCTCCAACCTGGGGATCGTGCCCAACGGCTGGAATTTTGTAATTGGCTCAATGCCGATCGACAATTGCATCGATACGTCTTGTTCTGTGATGAGGCTCACGACGGTATCAACAACATTCGCAATTCACATGTGGTCAGAAATTAATCCTCATGCCATTGTGGAAAGCAATTTTCAACATCGGTTCAGTGTCAATGTGTGGTGGTATTCTCTACGGCCAGCTGATTGGTCCGTTTATCTTCGAAGGTGGTTTTACAGGTGACATCTACGATTTCTGCAAGACAAACTGCCGCCACTGTTAGATGTACCTTTGGCAACAAGATTGCGTATGTTCCTCCAACAAGACGGAGCTCCTCCCCATTTTAGCCGTGCAGGGGAGAACTCATCTCGATGATCGCTTCCCTGGTCGATGGCTCGGTCGTGGTGGTGCACAAAATTGGTCACCCAGGTCTCCGGACCTAACCCCTCTAAATTTTTAGCTGTGGGGGTGCATGAAAGAGCTGGTGTACCAGAGAAAAGTAGAAACACGAGATGCATTGCTCCGTCGCATTTTGGATGCTGCAGCCCTCATAAAGGACAATCGTAATGAACTAATGCGAGCTGCACGCGCGATTCACAGACGAGCCGCGATGTGTATTGAGGCTGAGGGTAGTCATTCTGAATAGTTATTGTAAATTCCTGAATAAAAATTTTAGCAGCTATTTGTTCGCTTAGGGGCCATTCAAAAACCACGTGGTCCTTAAAAGGGGTGAGGGCGTTCCTTATTTGACCACCAAGGGCCACATGGGGGAGGGATGTCTTGACGTTTAACCACGTGGGCAATACTAAGCATTAAAGTATCCTGTTTATATATATTGTTTATCATATTATGCTCCAATTAATATGTATATATGCATCCAATACGTTAGTATGTATCCACTATGTATGCTCCAATAAATAATTTTTTGAACATTCAAAATTACATTTTTTAGTCAAGATATTATTTTCAATTAAAGAAACAAACATTATTTTCAATTCATAGAAACAAACAATTAATACAGTCTATTTAGAAGATATGCCTTTTAATTGTTCATTTACCTCATTACCTCTCAATAATATAAGAAATCTAATATGGCACCTTACATTTACATAAGATTAACAAGAGGTGGAGGTAACATCAGAAGACCACGTGGTTTTGGAGGGGAGTTTAAGTCATTGGCCACAAATGACCCAAGGGGGAGGACGGGTTTGAAAACCACCCGAAAAAGGGCCACGTGGTTTTTGAATGACCTCTTATTTTTATTTTTAAACATTCAAACATCCATGGCTCCATAATCGTTAAGAATCGGACTATTCGTATGAAATTTTTGACTGGGAATGACTCAGCTATAAGCTCCCGAAGTTATGACATTTCGTCGTGACTCACCCTGTATATATACATATACTAGACATTGCAAACATAGAAGTCAAACAAAAGACGTTTACGTCTTAGAGAGAGGAAAAGAAAGACGACGACTATGAAGACTACTGGTCTCGATTACAATCCCTGAAACTCAACTCCCTGGAAAGAAAACACAAGCAGTACACAATAATATACGTATGGAAAAATACTCGAGGGTTTCGAGGATTGTGTCCCTAACCTTAGAAATGAAATAGAAACGCACTAAAACAAGCAAATTCTGTACTGTCCCAGTTGCGGTAGGACGGGGGGCCATGGAAACGGGGATGGTAAATACCCTCAGAATATCCTGCCTGAAGAACTGAGGAACCTTCAGCACACCACCCTGAATAATTTCAAGAACCAGCTGGACATGTTCTGCAAAGTCCCTGACCAACCATGTTTGGCTGGCTAGGGGCTAGGAGGAGAGGGGAAACCAATTCCCTACTCCACCAAATCCTGCAAATAAGGCGGGATGCTGCAGAGGGGTCGACCGCAGGCCGATCTGAACCGTCGTTTGAAATCGTCTAAAGGTATGTAAAGGTATGTAAAGGTAAGGTAAGGTACATATTCTCAACGCTCGAAACAACACATGTCAAAAGTTTCACTGTTTTACACAAAGCATCATTGTCAAGCTCATAGAGGGTTAATGTACTGACAAGGCACGTGGTTTATCACCACTGGAAGCAACAATGATCCATGCTATCAAAATTAACGTGTGGCCAAGTTCATAATCATCTACGTGCCTGTATCGTCAGTTTTCATATTATATACATATAGAGGCTGAGTCAAAGAGGCCTAAATATTTTGTAATGCAGAACATACACTGAAGTTATAAACTGTAATAAAAATGGTGAACCAATGAACTTAACCGATGAAAAGTTATTTTTTCCTTCACTGTTACTTGATAGCCTCAAATTGCTCCCCATTGATGTTAATGCACATTTGAGTTCTCTTAGAAAAATCATCTGACGCAAGTTGGTACAATAATACATGTTAAACAGAATATTCATTTAATGTTCTTCGAATTCCGTTAGATTGTCTACAGTTCGCGGCTTCCGACTGTAGACCTTTTTTTCCAAACGACCCCACATGAAGAAGTCACACGTATTCAAGTCGAATGAACGAAAGCGTAGACCTACCATTCAACACGCCCACGACGCTCAATCCATCGCTCAGCAAAGTTTTTATGCAAGACAGCTCTGGCTCTGCGGCCTCCATTTTGCTGAAAATTTGAAATTATGATTCCACTGATGTCTCAAGACAAATACAGGCAGTATATCTTAACTTTAGTTATACGCGAAAACACCCACAATCAGTTTCTCATTCCAGCTACGATGAGCACAATGCATCAAACCAGATTGGAAGCACTCAGTTCAAAAGAGCCTTAAACCATTTTTCTTTTTTCTCCTTCAATTACAGTATCACCATTATAACAGTCAGCATTCATATATATATACACTATATGCATTAAACCATACACTGACAAAATTTTAAATCGTTTGGTTCATCCTTACGTGTCAAAACAGGTTAAGGAAAAGGTTCCTCTCAGAATTAAGTTCAAAGTGAGGACTGCATAGACTGCCATAGAGCCTAACGGGGAACTTACCGGATCTCTTTTTTTACCCTATACACCAAAAAGAGAACCTATACGGTCAATGTTGAGAATCCTTTATTACTTGGAACATTAAACTTATAAAAAAGTACTTCGACTAAAAAGTTTTTTAACTTTTATTTACGATGTATTACAAAGTTTCCAGTATTTTTGTTTTAGTTTTCACGAACCCCAATACTTTTTGTGGGGGTTAATACTTTCCCACTAATACTCGTAATTAAAACATTTCGATGACTCCACCATCAGCGTTAGTATACATGACTTCATGAAGAACGTTTGCCTCATTCTTTTGTACTAAGAACTTTATGTGCTCGGAATTTGCCTTTAGTTTATGTCCATATTCTCTTATCGTCCTTGTTTATCTTCATTACCAGTTGTGAACACTTTTAGTTATTTTTAAAATGTTCCTGTTTTAACGATAACGAATTAATACTGTAAATTGACGCAAATCCATTTCTTCATGGGTATAATGAAAGTTATTGTAGTTAAAACGATTTTTTTTGTTACGTATTAGCAGCCGACATATGTAGTTTTTGTTTTTTCCAAAAGCTTCAACTTATCGTAGGAATATTTCCAATAAATTATTTTACTTTTCATTGCAACAAAAAAAGCAACAGCTCTCCTCTCTAGTCGAGAAAGACTTAGTCCAGTATCCAAACTAAAATGTTCCTATCCCTAACTTTCGTACTTATTTTCAAACTTACCAACATTGTCTTGTCACCGTCACTCTTCATTGTCCTAAAAAGTGCGTTCCGAAATTTGTAATCTCTCCGTAATAAACGAAACGTGACATTTTAACAGGTACCAAAAGAGATGTAAAAATGTTAAAATGAACTCATTTCATTCATTTCCAGAGGGTTTTCAACCCGTTTTATAAAAAACAACAACAACAAACATCTTCCCGTTTTGCTGTTTTAAATATAAACAGAATTCTCCATTTAAGCCAATTAATACACAATTTCCAGGCTGCGTACGGAAATGTCAGTTCTCCATCTTGTAGCTCATAAACTTCGCAAATTTCAAACAAAATTAATGACCTCTGACACATCCTCGCTTAAACTATACCTGTATCAGTTTTCTTATTATTATCTATATAAACATTCTCAACTGACGAACCAGCAACCCACAAGAATTCGGTTTTAAAATCGATGCCATTTCTCAGAATCCAAGTCAGAATTATTTGTGGAATGCTTTGGAATGATTTGTAAGACAACATTCTCGTTCGTGTTAGAACATTTGTGTTCTTTCTCCTTTAGTGAAGCGTGAGGTAATTATTTATGACGCCAACTTTCCAGTAGTATGGCAGATACTTACTATGAGAGAGCAAAAGTTTGTATCATATTTTAGCATTTCAATTAGTATTTATACATACGGTACGAAAGTAATGCCTCTTATTTTATTTCACGAATTATTATATATATATAGGCCCACCGAGAGGGTGGTGATACCGTGGAAAAATCCCCTGGGCCGGACCACTAGGGTTGCAGGAAAGAGGGGGGATCAAATCTAAAAATATTAATAAAGCAATTGATTAAATAACAGAGGAAATATAATTAATGAACATACATTTTATAGAGATTATCAGAGTCAAACTGAAACAGATAAAATATTATCTGCGGTCCACCAATGCCCAAGACCGACTGACAGATCTGGGAACCATTGTAACTGAAAGCCAGTTAGCCCGTACTTTAAATTTCATCAGAATCATTTACCGCTTTGCTAGAGAGAAGGCAAAGAAAGTACACTTCTAATTATGAAAATCTTGCAGTAAACAATTGTCTTGCCTGCATGGACTGTTACTGCATTTGTAAATTGTATGGTGATAGAATTAATATAATGATTCGAAAAATAAAATGGTCATTTTCTTCCGAGTTCTTTATTCATAATGTATGTTTTGAATAGTGACTTGGACATATAAACAGTTTGCTTGTTATGAACACAAAAAACATTCATAATAAAATACTAAGTAAACAGGGGGGCCCATATACCAATCCTTCCGCGGGGCCCGTGGCAGCTCTCAGCGGCCCTATATATATATATATATATATTATATTTTATATATATATATATATATATATACATATATATATATACAGGGCGTCCCAAAAAAATGTATACACACTTTAAATAATTATAAAGGCAGTGTTTATTAAAATACATTTCATTTTCAAAATTTAATAGAATCTACAGACATTATTTAATTGTTTTGTCAACGCCTGTTTTCAAACTGACGTCCGTTCTGGTCCAGGCACTGCTGATAACGCGAAGCAATGGAATCGCAACATCACGAAACATTTCGTTTGGTATTTGTGTGCATTCTCGTTCAATGGCTGCTCTCAATTCAGCGACTGTTGCAGGTTTTATAGCGTAGACTTTGTCTTTTAAGTATCCCCATAAAAAAAAGTCTAGTGGTGTGAGGTCTGGTGAACGCGGAGGGTATTCTACGAAACCCCTTCGTCCAATCCACATCCACATCGTGCCAAGTACCACTCGCAATACTCCACTCTTCGGTCCGGATCATCTTCATTAATAGCATGGACTAATCTTGGAATGTAACTTTTCCATTGACAGCGCTTCAAAATGCGTTGGACAGACGATTCTGAAATTCCTACCTCACGACTCGCTCGCTTGCCGCACAGATTTTCTTGGACGTTGGTGATACGTTTCCAGTACTCTTTCTTGCTTTGTGGGGCTTGTCGATGTCCGTGGTCTTCCGGAACGCTTCTTGTGGACATTCTGAACAGTTCCATCGGCTTCAAACTTATCTCTAATTCGAGTGATGGTAAGTCGCGTTGGTGGATCTGTTTGAAACTCCCTCCTAAACTGTCTTTGCACTTCAACTGCGTTTTCACACTTCCAGTAGCATTTTATAATGAATTTCCTTTGTTCAAAGCTTAGTCTGACTGCCATTATTAATTCTAATGGGTTTAACTTGGAAAGAAAGAAACATCAATTGAGCTATCAGCTGTTAAAGTGTGTATACATTTGTTTGGGACGCCCTGTATATACAGGGTGTTTCTGGAGGAAAGGTCAATACTTCGGGAGGTGATAGTATCGGTCATTGTGAGAAAAAAAGTTCATATGAACATGTGTCTAATTCTGAATGGTTACGGAGATAGAGCTGTTTGAATCTGATGCGCACGCAGCTCTTCCTCCCCCTTCCCTCCCCTATAACCTTGAGCCATGTAGCTGTAATGTAAGCATGTAACATAAGCCAATCGACAGCTGATTGTTGTGAGTGACACTGTTTGGTGTTTGAAGCAGTGTTAAGAATGCCACACACCTTCACACATGCCGAATATGCAGATATGGTGTATGTCTACGGTTTTTGCGATGGAAGTGCAACAGCTGCTGTTGCAGAATACCGTCGACGGTTTCCGAACCGCAGAATTCCGGATCGAAGAGTAAACGTTTACCAGGTTTTCAACACATTGCGTGAAATTGGTACACTTCCCAGCGCTCATGTTTCATCTGAACGTGAAGGTCAACAAGATGTGGATGAAGTGGAAAACATTCTTCAGTTGATAGAGCGTAGTCGTACTACTAGCTTACGAAGAATTTCTACACGTCTCGGTGTACCACACACAAGAGTATCGCGAACATTACGTGACGAAGGCTTGCATCCATATCATGTACAGCGTGTACAACACCTTCAACCAGGAGACGCTGCCATGCGACTGGAATTTTGTCATTGGGTAAATGCTAATCGCCTATTGCTTCGATTAATACTGTTCACCGATGAAGCTACTTTCACCCGTGACGGTATCAACAACACTAGTAACTCTCATCGGTGGTAAGACGAAAATCCAAATGCCACTGTGGAAACAAATTTTCAACATCGCTTCTCTACCAATGTGTGGTGCGGTATCATCGATGATCACCTGATTGGCCCTGTTACTTTAGAGAATCGTCTTACAGGACAAAGTTACCTAAAATTTCTGCAAAATGAATTGCCAGGACTATTGGAGGATGTTCCTTTGGCTACACGCGCTGGTATGTACTTTCGGCATGACGGAGCTCCTCCACAATCTACCCGTCTGGTGCTGCAATACCTAAATCAAACTTTCCCTGGTCGATGGATCGGCCGCTGTGGTCCCATTCAATGGCCACCAAGGTCTCCAGACCTCTCTCCGTTAGATTATTGTTTGTGGGGGTGGATGAAAAGTCAAGTTTACAAAAGAAAGGTGGATACGAGACGAATTGCTCGCGCGCATTTTGGATGCTGCTGCCCGCATAAAGGAACGTCAAGATCAACTCAGACGAACAACAAGCGATCTTCGCACACGAGTTACAAAGTGCATTGAGGTTGACGGTGGGATTTTCGAAAACGTATTGTAAATTGTAACAAATTTGTCATTTCTCTATCTGATACCATTCAAAATGCCAATGTTTAAACACAATGTTAGAAAGAGTAATTGGTTTCTCTTTCTTGATTATCATTAACAATGCTTTTGTATTTGTAGATTCAAATAGCTCTATCTCCGTAACCATTCAGAATTAGACACATGTTCATATGAACTTTTTCTCACAATGACCGATACTATCACCTCCCGAAGTATTGACCTTTCCTCCTGAAACACCCTCTATATATACATACATACATACATACATACATACATACATACATATATGTATGTGTTACACACAGTGTGCATGGAACAAGGAAGGCTTCTGGAAAAATTAAATCCACTATAATCCGAATACGTAATGGTAAATGGCAAACACTATAAAAAGAAAAAACTATGAAAAAACTATGCAAAAGAAAAACTAGTATTTTCGTATTTGTCATTTACCATTACTTATTCGGACTATAGTGGATTTAATTTTCCCAAAGAGTTACTTGTTTCATGCACGGTCTGTGTGTAACATAAAAGTTCCTCAGGGAACCATTCTAAGTTGTATCACACACACACACACACACACACACACACACACACACACACCTCTGCGTTGCTCTAATGTAAACCTTGCAGCCATTTCCACTGAATGGGGTTCACTCATTAATCACTCACACAATCCCTGAAAAGAAAATGACTATTATTACAAAACAAGCAAATAAACACACAAATACTTACATAAACAAAAAAAAACTAAGTGGTAAGCAATGACGTATTAGCGCCATATAATTGATAACATTTTTTTGAAGCACCCTGTATATATAAAACGCTGATCATACATTAATTAAACATTCAGTGAAACGAAGCCTTTTCTCCACAACTCTTAAATCCGATGTTTACTGCAACTCTCATCCACGGACTACTCTTTCTCAAAACAAATAAAAATTCCATTTGACCATTTAAGAAAACAAATAACCCTCTCTAGTCTTTTCCCTTCAGAGTATTAACCGAAAAAAATAGAAAAATGGAAAAAAAAAAATGGATATTTATGGATAATATCAACAATGGAAGAGAGAACTTGCGAAATAAAAACTATACATAATATGTAATGAATTTTAAATTTAAAACAAAAATACGTAAATTTTACGTAAACGAATTGAATAAATTGATGTTATTATTAAATTTAACTATTATTACTATTAATATTATTATTATTATTATCAGTTCGGATTTTAGTCACGTTTTTTTGGTACTTTTGCCTTGTTCAGTCGAGTTCAAAGAAGCTTGAAATTCATTTCTAAATGGGTATATAACTGTCAACAGGGTAATTCATAAAAAAAAATATTCCGTTTCATTTTCACTTTATTTAAAAAGAATTTACAGTTATTTATTTATCATATTTACTAACGTAAACAACGTTTTTCAGTTCACCCCAAAAATAAAAGCCGAGGGGGGGGTAAGATCTAGAGATCTTGGAAGGAAGTTCGGGGGGGGGGGGGGGGGCTGCATACAAGGGTCACGGAGTTACTGATTATGAGGTTCATCCTGATATAAGAATCACCTTAGCTTCTAAACGTGATTCTTAGCCTTTATATATATATATATATTTTTTTTTTTTTTTTAATTGGGGTTGTTTAACCTCCTTCGCAACATCTAAGGTCATATGACGGAGGGGGACCTACAGCTTTACGTGGGATCCGAACCAGGGTCGCTACATAATCTGGACGCGGAGGACGGTCTCCCATCCAACTACTACCCAGACCCAATGTCGCTTAACTTCGCTGATCTTCGGACAAATGCAAGCAAATAAGCGGCAATTTTTTTTTAACTTCATTCATGGTTGTCTGACCGTTTGCAGTTGCACGCACGAGCGACGATTCCATTGGTTTGGCTCATTAAAGAATCCTACCCTGCACTTATTAATTTATGAAAAGCTTTCAGAAGCGTAAGCTCCCGCAATTAATAATTAATGTATCTGAAGTGCGGATCTTTTTTGGGGTATCTGCCCCACGTCTCCCCTAACACACACACACACACACCACTAACCCGGAATTCATTCATCATCTTCGTAAAGGTTTTCGAAACTCATAATTCATCGTTTTATATTTCGAAGGGAAGAGTATAGTAGTCGATAAATGGCCCTAAATTGTTTATTTCATTTATATATATATATATATATATATATATATATATATATACATATATACTGTATATATATATATATATATATATATATACTGTGTATATATATATATATATATATATATATATATATATATATATATATATATATATATATATATATATATATACAGGGTGGGCCGTAAGTTTCCATACATAGGAAAAATAAACATTTTTTTATGGACAGCCATTTTTATTTATATAATATGCTCTACATGGTTGCCATTGTTTTGAAAACACATTTCAATACGTGTTCCCCACTGTTGATGAACACGCATTAGCACAGTTGACGTTATGCTTGTAATGGCGTTGGTGATACGTTCCTTTAGATGATTTATGTCTCGTATCTTTTCCTGATACACCATGGCCTTCAAGTGCCCCCAAAGATAGAAATCAAGGGGGGTGAGATCTGGGATCTGGGAGGCCACTCCACAGGACCACGCCGACCAATCCAAGCATCCGGAAACTGCTGATCCAAATACCGACGCACGTGAAGACCATAATGAGGTGGAGCTCCATTTTGCTGGAAGTAAACTGGGAAGTTACCTTCCTCGTTTAGCAGGGATGGGAAAATCTCTTCTTGCAACATGTTAAGATACCTTTCGGCATTAAGATTTCCACTGACAAAAATTGGTCCAATAATTCTGTCACCCCATATCCCGGCCCACACCATCACTTTACCGGCACCTTGCATCTTCGTCGGACTCAGCCAGTTAGGGTTAGCATTACTCCAATAACGTATGTTTTGCCGATTAACCTCTCCATTGACGTAAAAATTTGCTTCATCAGTAAACAAGATCTTACGTCAAACGCATATTCTTAGGGTATCTGAAACATAAAAACAAACGTTTAATTTTTCCTATGTATGGAAACTTACGGCCCATTCTGTACGTATATATATATATGGGATGAATTTCACGTGAAATAAATGATGCACACCACGAGGAAAAATGAAAAGCGATTCCAAGGCCTTAAGTGTATTCATCAGTACACCCCTCAATCCTTGGAATGACTTGGAATCGCTTTTCATTTTTCTTTGCAGGTGTGTATTATATATATATATATATATATATATATATATATATATATATTATTATATATATATATATATAATATATAACGTATTTTTATGGTTTTAGTAAACACACGCAGAAAGCCATTGGCAATATGGGCTATGAATAAACAGAATGCCTTAATCGTTGTGCATTTGGTTAAACTTATCGTGTATAAATTATATAAACTATTAGTATTATTACCATTATTACTATTATCGTCTTGCACCGCTGTTGCTCGCTCTACAGCCCAACCCCTCATTCCAGAAACAGCCATTATCATCCAATATCTTAATAACATGGTAGTAGGAACGCTATTCTCGTCTTTAAGAATACGAGTCTCTAAAGCGAAAATCGTTTGGAATAGTTACCCCAAAATCTTTCTATCGTATTGAATTTAATCAAGTGTGCGGTCCAGAGTACCGAGACGAACGTCAAAATAGACCTTTTGGTCGTATTTCTTAAGGTTGATGTTAGTCGTACTGGTGTACCGTTGATTACGTCAGTTGGCTTATAAAAACATGATCAAGGTTGGCCATTTGGAGATTAGAACGGCCGAATAAAAGTCTATTTTGATTTGATTAACCACGTAACGCAATTCATCTGCTATTCATACTGTTATTCATCGGCCCAATCACAACGGCCGGAGGCACGGAAGGAGTTAAGCCACATCGTTAGAGGGGACAGTTCAGATTTTTGCGATTACTCCAGATTACTCGGGAGGGATTAGTTTGTCATGAAGGAATCTATCCCCATCTGGACGATCTTGGAGCGGCGATCAGGAAGCGGGAACTCATAAGGGTTATGACGTCATTCGATTAGTTCGCGCGTTTCCGGATTCGTTTCCGGTTTCGGACAACGAAGAAACCGAAGAGCATTCTGCGCGGAAGGAAGGAAGGAAGGAAGAAAGAAGGAAGCGAAACCATGGAAACGTTCGCAGGAAGAAGAAAAACCAAAGCAGAAAATTAAATGTGATTCCCAAAATTTCAATTATAATGCATTGCAACATATTTTTTATGTTAAAAATTTACTCTTAGAATATTTTAAAATGGTTGTTTACAGGATGCATTTACATTTAAAGACATTAAAAGTCGTTAGAGAAGCAAAATCAAGCTATCAAGTTAGACAATTCACACTAAAATAACTTTTGTTGCTCTTATTTAGATTTTTCACGAGTGGCAATAACAAAGTCAAACCCCAAACGTCTCCGAACACGTGACCATCGATGACGAATATCAAAACCTAACAGAAGTGAAATTCATACTGGAAAAATAGCAGCATTCCAATAATGGCGCGCGAGCGAACAAACACTTAACAGGGCAAATGCAAGACATGCAGCAGCGCGTTTATGGATGTTTATAGATAATAAACATGTTTCTACAAATATACCATGTTTAAAAAATTTCAAATATTTATAAAATCTCGACGAGCGTACGAAGAATGACAAAATTATCATTACAAAATCATACAGAAATATCATCGGAAGTCAAGTTATACTCACTGACGTCTCCGATAAAAAAGATAAATATACAGTTTCGGAAAAAAGTTCGCCTACAAATATAAAATTTGTAAAAACAAAATATTACTGATCAGTAACGATTTGTTTTTCTTTTTAAAATTTTATTACTGTACCCCAGAAAAAATCAAAAGAAAAACATTATCATCAATTAGTACTTTTTTTTTTTTTTTTTAATTCTTTCTAAGTGAACTTTTTCCAGAAACTGCACATAACAATAAAAAAATATTTGGTAGCACTACCCGTCTTTAGTATCAAGGGGGAACCTTTATTTCTGCATTTCTTTTTCAGTAAAAATATCACCGGCCGCACTTTGATGGGATAATCGATAACTTGTTTATCATAGGATACAAATGCAGTGTATTTTTAACCCTTTAACGCCGAACGTTTTTGTAGGGTTAAGTCTAAATGCGTGTATTTGAAACGGTACGTATTCGACCCAGTCGGCGTTAGAGGGTTAACTTCTCCTTCATACAGCGATTACCAACGATCTATTTTTAAAGTACGAGTATTAGTTTCAAATTTAATATTAAAGATAGTTAAATATCAAGCATATTAACCGTAGACTTTTATATATAATATTTGGGAACTGTTTAGCCTCCTTCGTAACGACGAAGGTCACGTTAGAAGGGGACTTACGCCTTTACGTGGTATCCGAACCATCCATGGGTCAGTACATCATCTGAAATAAAAGGACGGTCACCCAGCCAACAACATCACAGACCCACTGTAACTCAACCTTTCTAATGTATCATAAGAAAAATATTAAGTATTTGTAGTTTCAGTATATGAAAATAACTAAAATAATTTAATATTTAATAATAAAAAATCTTTTATTCAAATTTGTTAAAAGTTTCTAAAAAAGAATAAAATTAAATTTTCGAAAAATTGCAGTGAATCACTTTAGATTTTTGTTGATTTTGTGTTACGGGATGAATTTATAGCAAAAATGTTCTATATAAAACTTCGATTTTTACGAGTCACTTTTATATTTCAATGTAAATTTGTAGAACGAATGTTAAAATTTTTGTTACTAACTGGAAACTATGCGGAAATTGATTAAAGAGGATGTTTAAACATTTTTGCTGGATAAAAATATATATTCTCAATCAGTGAAGAGGGCCAGAAACTGGCACAGCGCTGAGGTCAGACGAGCGGGGACCATTGTGCCAAGTCCTGGGTTATTATTAACTAGTACCATCGGGAGTCGAAACCCCGAGTTCAATATCTTCACTTCGCTTATAAGGAAACGATGTTACCCACTGAACTACGGGCACTGGCATATACTTTCAATACTTACAGAAAGGGATACGTTATATTTTCAAGCCCACGCACGCAACGTTCGGCAGGTTAGGTCTGGTTTGGTTGCGCTGCGAGTTAATTAAGGTTAAGTTAAAGTTTAGTTTAAATCAAGTTAGGTTGAGTTACGTTAAAAAAAATCGCCAAAAACGAGACTGTCGTGTTCTTTGTCAGGGAGACAAATCCTCTACAAGACAAAGAGACGCTTTGCTGTTTGTAAAGTTTAGTTTACCGAACAACATTCAAGACAAAATAACTACTTTCTTTGAACGAGCATTGATACCTCTCGTTCTTTCACCGCTTAAGACTTTGTCATCAATGCCAATACAGAAATAATGTATCACTGTCACGTGTGAAAGAATATGATCATCCCATATATATATATATATATATATATATTTTTTTGCTTTCTTTAAGTTACCGCCGATTCGTACCTAGTGTGGTACATATCTCAGCGAGGCAGTGGGTAGGTGGTGGTGTTACTGAGTTGGGGATGGTAGACCAGGGGTGTGTGTAATGTTCAGTTCTGGGTAGTGGGTATGAGGGGCCTGGTCTCAGACACGATGAAGCAGGTGGGAATAAGTGAGGAAACGGAAATCGCTTCCTCCGAAAAATGGGGGCCCTCGGCGACATGAATTGTAGACGCTCGGGTATGGGAATTCTGGCCAAGTGAGGGAAACATCTGCAACGAAGAGCGGACAGTTGGGCATTCGACCAGGAGATGCACGACAGTGATGGGAGTATGGCAGGTAGGGCAGAGCGGGGCTGGCGATTTAGCCATAAGGTGACCATGAGTAATGCGTGTGTGTCCTATGCGGAGACGGGCTAATCACTTCTTTATAGCGGGACCGGTGGAAGGAGGAGGCCCAGTATCCTACTTGCGGTTTGATCTTGTGAAGTTTGTTTTGTGTGGCCTGGTCCCATTCCCGTTGCCAGATGGAACGGAAGTGGGAGCGGAGAGTCGGGAAGAAGTCGGAGAAAGGGAGGGGCGGGAGAGGCCGGCAGTAAGCAGGCCGACTTTGCCGTGCGGTCGCCTCCTCGTTACCCTGGATGCCGACATGCCGGGACCCAGCAGAAGGCGATTGTCTTGTGTCGGAAGGCTGTTAAAAATGGAAGATTTGCTGGATGGTACAGACGAGCGGATGAGGGGGTTAAATCTCTCTAGGGAGAAGTGCGCTTTGGGAATCTGAATAAATGACGAAGAGCTGGCAGAGGGTGCGCACTATGTCGAGGGCCTCCTTAATCGCGAAGAGTTCTGCCGAGAAAACGGAGGTCTCGCGGGGCAGGCTGACGCCTCGAGAAAGGCTGGGCCAGTATCACCGCTGAGGCGGCCGCACCAGTCTCCGAACGGGAACCATCTGTATAAATGGGGACTGTGTCCGGGTGTTGGGTTGCGTGTTCACGGAAGAGTGACCTGTATACCGTAGCGCTCGTGGTATTCTTCGGTAGGGCACACAGGTCCTGCAAAACTTGATAGGGGTGAGGCCAGAGGGGGGTAGATGTTGTATGAAATGGGGATAATTGAGGGGCGGGCATGTTGGAAAGGTCAAGGAAAGAGCGGATCTTAGTGAAGTGCCAGCTCCGTCCCTGGGGTGGGAGTTCAGAAATCGCCGCGCACAGAAGCGAAGAGGGTAGTCTCTGTGCACGGAGGTATGTCCTCATGAGGAGCAGACCCCGTCGGAGGGCGAGAGGGAGGTAATTGCAATCCACTTGAAGGCTGGAGGCTGGGAAGAGCGGAAAGCACCGGTGGCGAGGCGGAGGCCCCTATTAAGGACCGGGTCCAAGATACGGAGGCAGGCGTTGGAGGCTGAACCGTATACTACACTGCCATAGTCCAGCTTCGACTGACCATGGAAGTGTAAAGGCGAAGGAGAGAGCGTCGGTCTGCGCCCCATGTGGTGTGGGAGAGGTGATCTAGTAGAGCGAGGGGACGCTGGAGGGACTGCTTCAGTTGTTTGAGATGGGAACCCAGTTGAGCCGTCGGTCTAGAATCACGCCCAAAAATCGCGTGGAGGGTACCACCTCAAGAGGATTGCCGTATAACGTGACAGAGGGAACAGGAAGGGTTGCGGGTCTTCTTCTGCTGAAGAGCATACACTTGGACTTGGGGTGGAGAGGCGGAAACCCACCGACGTCGCCCACCTTTCCACCGGTAGATGGCGAGCTGAATTTGCGTTGAACTACGGACGGCTCCCGCCCTGCGAAGTAGATCGCAAGGTCATCCGCGTAGATGGAAGAACGGATGGGGTGGAAGGCATTTTGACTGTGTTCATGACGATGGAAAAGCATAGAACACTGAGGATGCTTCCCTGTGGGACCCCGTCCTCTGCACGAAGTGTCTGAGAGGACTGAGCCCACCCGAACTTTAAAGGTTCGGGAGGATAGGAAGCCCCTGATGAAGGTCGGCATGGCTCCGACGAGCCCTAGACTTTGGAGCTGACTAAGGATTATTGTCCGATGGTGGTGTCGTAGGCCTTCTGGATGTCAAAAAATATTGATAGGACGAACTGTCCACTGTCGAATGCATTCTGTATGTCACGGCTGAGGAGCAGGAGGGGATCAGTGGTGGAGCGAAATTGCCTGAAGGAATTACTATTTTCAGGAAGAACGATAGTCGCGTAGCGACCATTTTTTCGAAAATTTTGCAGGCACAACACGTTAGGGCGATTGGTCTGTAGTTTGTGGGATCGAGGGAATCTTTGCGGGTTTGGGGATAGGGATTACGTAGGCCTCCCTCCACCGGGGGAAGGCGCCCTCTATCCATATGCGGTTGTATAGGTCTAGTAAAATTTTGTAAGTAGGGTGGATGTGCTGGATCATGCTGTAGGGGATACCGTCGGGCCGGGACAAGGGGATCGTCGAGAGGCCAGTGCCGCCTGTAGTTCACGCATGGTGAACAACCATTGTAGGAGCTGTCTATGGACGGTGAAGAGGAGCTATTTTTAGGGGCGGGTACGAGAGCTAACTGCAGAGGAAGAAACGGCGGCGAAGTAGAAGCTAGATGGTTTGCCACTGATTTTGCTCGTATAGGAGTCCGTCGTTAGTCCGGAGGACGGGGGTCGGGAGGGGACATGTCGCCTCTCGACGCCCCGTACCTTCTTCCAGATGGTAGCCGAAGGTGTGGTGGTGGTGACGCCGGATACAAAGGCACGCCAAGAAGCTCGGCGCGCTGTCTTCATTGTACGGCGGGCGATGGCCCTGCCCGCTGCATCTCCGTGCGATGGATGGGAAGTCGCGTACGGTAGAAGCGTCGAGTAGCCTTCTTCTTGGCGCATACGGCCTCCGTGCACTCTGGGGTCCACCAAGGTACCCGTCGGGCGCGGGGGTAGGTGGAGGAGCGTGGGATGCTAGAGCACGCAGCCGCTACCACGTTTGATTCGAAGTATGCGATGCACTCGTCGGAGGATGGGAAGTGGGCAGTCGTCGGGTTGTATATGTATCGTCTGGAAGCGGGACCAATTAGCTTTTGCAGTAATCCATTTCTCCAGTACCCGAACGGTCTGGTCGGGCCAATTGAGCGTGAGTTGAACTGGGAAATGGTCACTTCCATAATCCTCTTGGAGGACTTGCCATGTGAAATCTAGGAGGGCATCGGTCGAAACGAAGGACAGGTCTATACAGGATGGAGTGCAGGTGGTGGCATGGTAGAATGTAGGAGAGCCATCATTGAGGCACTCAAAGGAGAGCTCGGTCATGATATTGATCAGGGTCGGGGCCATATAGGTGGAGTGTGCGTCTCCCCACATGGGGTGGCGACTATTGAAATCGCCCAGTAATAGAAAGGGCCTGGGGAGTTGTTGTACCACCTCCACCAGGTCATCGGGAGAGAGTGTGGGAGGGAGGTATATTGAACAGACGGTGTACTGTCTATCCAGGGAAAGCGGTAGCAATCACCTGTAACGGGGATCGGATAGGGAGATTGTAGAAGGGGACTGCGTGGTGTGATGAAAATGGCAGCCCCCTTTCGAGTGCAGGTAGGAGACGGGGTGGTGATGAAGAATATCCAGTCGGGCAGGGCATGGGTCTGGTCCCCAGGATGAGTTCCTGGAGACAGACACACACCGGACGGGAAGTGGCAATCAAGGAATTAAGGCCTTCGTAATTGCGAATATTCCTCTGCAGTTCCAGTGTACTATTGTAGTTTTCGGGGGATCCATTATTTGATGATGGGGGATGGGTAAAGGTGTAGGTGCGAAGAGGTTGGAGTGTGAAGGTAGATCTGGGTTCGCGAAGGCGAAGAATGGGTCAGGAGTATGGCTGGCTATCTGCCGTTCACCAGAGAAGGAATGGTCGGCCAGTCGATCTCGCGGAGATTGCGGGGTCGAGTCCCGAGCGAGACCGGAGGCGTGGATCACGGCAGCTGGAGACGTCGTGGGCTCCGGTGAGAAGTTTCTTGTGGGCTTTTGTGTTCGGGCCAGGGGGGGGGGCGTTTTATTTCCAAATTGGTACATCCCCGCTGTCTGGGGTCTCACGGCGGACCCAGGTGGCGATAGGGGTGCCAGAAGGACCCGGCAGGTGGGAGAGGACGTGCTCAGAGTGGCTAACAGGGGGGGCCGGGATTTTAGGGGAGCAGGTACTGTGGGGGTGGGAGGAGATGAACCAGTGTTCTCGTGGAGGGTGGAAAAAATGGCACCAGGACTCAAGGGCAGGTCCATAAGACTCACGGGCGCAGCCGAGTTCCCCTCGCCGTGTAGCTGCGCCAGAGCCGCATCCACTGGATCCTCGGGGGAGAGGATGTTGTCCAGATTGGATCTCGTCATGGGGGGTGGGTCATGTACTTCGGCAACTATTGTCGAGTCTGTGGGGGTAGATTGATGGGACTTCTGCGGTGGGGTGGTTTGGTCCTCATAGACGAAGTGGGGTGTGAAGGTCCGATCCGTCTTCTTAGCACTAGGGGAAGAGGGAGAGACAAATTGAAAGCGGAGGGTCTGGCGACTCACTCCGGCGTCTCCGCCTCGTCGGCTTACTCCGGGCGGTAGGTTCGGGTGTGTGCAAGAGTGCTGGGAGGGCAGGGTTCGAGGTGGTGGGGCCTGGGTGTCCTGGTCCCAGACTCCTGGGAATCTGTGGCAGGTGAGGTGCGTGAGAGAAGGATGGTGGGGGGACAGGAGGTCGTCAGCTCCTGCGAGGACTCCCCCTGGGAGGGATGGGGAGCACTGGTCGAGGGGGTTGTGAGCGGCAGGCCAGGGCGGCGTGCCGAGAGGACAGAGCCGAGGCTGCGGCGTAAGATACGCCCGGTCTCACCTCCGACTCCGCACCCTGTCTCGCGCCTCTCGGAGGCTAAGGAAGTCCGCTACCTGCAGGCCTCGGACCTTCCTCGAACCTGAAGAACAGGCATTCGCGGGATGAAGATGGGTGTGCCTTCACAATTGAGCATTGGGTGTGTTGGGGCACTTGTCTGGGTGAGCGATTTGTCCGCAACGAACACACAATTGGTGCGGCTGCCGCAAACTGAGCTAACATGTCCAAACTTGTTGCATTTAAAGCAACGGGTCGGGTCTGGGATGTATGGGCGGATAGAGAATTCGCATGACGTGCGGTCTCCCATACCCCATACAATACAGTCGGAAGGACTAAGTTATTGAAGGTAAGAAGTAGACGCGGGGTGGGGGAGGGGTACCTCCCTGTCGGGATGTGAAGCGATGGATCTTGGTGACACCCTGGGGTGCGAGGTCCTCCAAGAGTTCGTTCACTGTAATTGACAATAGGCGGGTGGCGTAAATAGTGCCCTGACTCTGGTTCAGGCGAGGGTGTGGTGAAACGGACACCGAGCATCCAAGGACCTCAGTGAGGAGCGTAGGGCTTTCGTCTCTATGGCTGAGCGTGATTTTATGAGGAGGGAGCCATCCCTCTGCGGTCGCACATCATAACGCTGGAGTTGCTGCGGGCTCGGATCAACTGCAACGTCCGTTCAGAGTTGGTCGGAAGCAATGTTCCCTCTAATTTTTTTTAGTCCGTGTGCGCAAGAAATTTTCGTTGTTCATACATTTAGATTCATGGTGAAAAGTTGTGCAAATTTTTCTGAGCGCTATTATCTTCAAAATGAAAATATATAAATATTAAATACTTAATAAATATTATTTCCATAAGGTGATAGCTTGATCATTACGGTACTATTAAATGGATATTAAAAAACTGTTTACAATATTATATATTCTTAAAAAAGAAAACATTTTATCCATTCTAAAAATATGAATAAAATAAAAAATAGTAAAATAAAATTCAACAAAATAAAGAAATAAAATAAAAATAACATTAATTGAAAATGACTATTTTAGTTATCATTTCTCAAAACAATTTTTAGCATTTAGCAATTTAAAATAGACTATCAAGATTAATACATGATTTTATCCATTCACAAAACAGGAATAAAATAAAAAATATATATTTTTATGAATTATGAGATAATTACTATTCGTTTTTATGAAAAAATAAGAAAGAGAAGGTTTATATTCAATGCGTTAATGTATAAAAGAAAAAAATGTAAATACATAGAGTAAAAAAAATCCGTATTGCGTAATTGCGCGGTCGTCGGCGAAGTCGGGCGGAAGGGGTTAATACTTAAAAGAGCGACTATAGAGTATGTTGATGCAAATGGTCAGACCTTGTGTGACGGTATATTTTTGAAATTACTTCATTTAATGTCATGATTCATGATACGCTTGAGCCTGCGCGCATTTTATTTTGCTGTGTGGGCTGGTTTCGCAACGCGTGTGCGCGCGCAAACGCGCACACCTTAGAGGGAACATTGGTCGGAAGGGATCCAGAGGTAGGCCGGATCTCTAGGAAGAATTTGTGGAAACTTGGAAGGGATAGGGAGGCAGTAGAATCGAAGTGGATTGGCATATCCAACTGTCGATAGGATGGTCGTGTATGCCGACTTCCCCGTCCGCCGCGGGGCTCTCTCCGCGGGGAAGCGGGCCGACGGCGGGTGAGGGGGCATACGGGGAGAGCAAGAAGCAGGGTTTTGGAGACAAATCTTGGGTGGAACTTGACTTGCCCGAAGGCAGCTGAGGCGGGCAGGGGCGAGACCCCTGCTCCAGAGGGTGTACGTCCAAGGGCATATTCAGGGTACAGGCTGGGGTCGGCAACGGTAAAGGAGGATGCGAGTGATCCGTTACCAGAGGGGGGGTCAACCCCATCTGGATGCGGTCTTCCACTGGTAGGGGACTCGAGGGCCTGGTTGCTCACCACCCGAGTGTTGAGAGAAGGAGTAATCCGAGTATTAGAAGCGGAATTCGTTAGCAGAGTAGAAGAAGCCATAGCAAACAAAAAGAATCTTCATCCCCGTGCGCATCCAGCCACCATCGACTCCAACAAGGAAAAGGCGAATCGTGGGCTCACTCGGTCCCACCGCCAATAGATGTCACGCAGGGGAGATACACCCACTCGCAGGCCCCGTGCCTAAAAGGCGGCCACTCTCATCCAGCGCGCGGTGAAAGATGGCAGGGACAGGGCTTGGGTTTGATTTAAGAACGACAAGGGTGAAGGACAACCACCACCTTCACCCAAGGTCCAAGGAAAGAAT